>BQNB010195224.1:0-11384 GCA_026074375.1 Tanacetum coccineum | reverse complement strand
ATCCTTGTGGTAATTGCCAGAACATTTAGAGTGATACTCTTTAGTATTCACAGTGATGAATGGAAATCCTTCTAGAGTCATCATCAAACAGCTCTGCGGTAGATGACTTGCGAGATTCTAAATGAATCAAGATTGTGTCAACTGGATATCAATTTTGGTCCAGTATATAAATTGATGACTCAATAAAAAAGATAGTAACTATCTAATTCACTCTTACCGCGTTGTCTGCTATGAGACGCTCCGGTAACGAGAATGGCTAGTGCAGCTGTGAAACCCTGTCAAGGAGATTCTTTTGAATTCTATCTGATCACAGGCAGTATTTATATTGATTAACGAGGAACCGTGGTTATTGCAACCGTATTCGACGAAGTGACAAAGACACTTTCGTCCATGTATATTTATCACTAACCTATACTTACAGGTTTCTTGACGGTAGCAGCTTCTAGTCCATGTCGAGTCAAGATTCAAGACCTCATGCTCAATTAACAAAGATAAATGCATGATGAAAGCTAAGGCACATGTGTCAAAGTCTTCCGCAATCTATGATGTACAAGCACTTCCTTAAAGGAACATTTTCGATAAGATTGCTGGATAAAAACAAAGATATATCTCATAAATGGATCAAGTACTACTCCTTCCATTATGTGGTACAAGTAATCATGTTAAAGAAAATGTTAAGGGAGATTTTTAGCGAGCTTTCAAGACCTTGAGCATGAGGGTGGAGACACAAGATCGCAAGGAGGCATAAAGATTCAAGGATAAAGATTCAAAGATCTTAACAGTCAAGACAAATCAAGGCCAAAGACCACGATATCAGTATTTTGTCAAAGAATATCAAGTTAAAGATCAAGATCCATGATCACAAGCATGCAAAAGGAACTTCAAAAGAATTCCCAAGACTACAAGGTTCCAAGACTCAAGACGTCACAAGAAGTGAAGCCATATGTGCAATGACCACCCCTTAGGGGGAGATTGTTAGACTTAGTTTTATTAAAGTGATGGTCATTAATATTCCCGAACCTTGTATAAGTAAAACGTAGTTTACGGGAAATTCATTTAAGCTAATTGGGCCTAGGTGTCGGGCTAAAGCCCATTAGATCGGTCCATTAAAGGCCCAAACGTCCCATAAGGAGTCCAAGTCTCTTGCACTATATAAAGCCCTCTCCAAGTGTGGAGAGGGTGTTGCTTCTTATTTTCTCTAAGTCAAGTAACCAATTTTCTCTCTTTTATTTCTCTCTCTAGATCTTTCTCTCTCTAAGAATCTTCTCTTATTTTGTGTTTTGAGGTGATGAAATAATATCCTAACATGTGGTATTAGAGCCTCGGGTGGGTTTAGTGGTTTTTGTTGTTGTGAGCTTATTAGAGCTTATTTTTCTATTCGGCTTATTTATCACTTTTGTTATTTGTAGCCTACTTTTGTTATAAAACAGTTTTTGTTATTTCTAAAAAATCAGCTCCTTTATTACCTTTTGTTTCCTTTTCATTAATACTTGCTCACGTCTTCAATTCCTTTTATACAACCAACACCAGTGTGTTTTGTTCTGATAAAAGGGAACCATATTGTGTTGTTTATTTTGTCATTTTTTTCTAAACCTTAAACGGCTTATTCGGTTTATTGTTCATGGCTTATTTTCTATAAATCAGCTTTTTACAGCTTATATTATAGCCTATGACAACGTAAGCTTATTTATTAACTTTTAGGTTTAAGCTTATTCTTACTTTTTAGCTTCTTTTCATGGCTTATTCGCGGTGTAAACAAGCTTATTGTGGTTAAACAGCTGTATTCTTAGGTCTTTTTCGTGTTGTGCCATAATATTTCACGTGGCTTGAAGATAAGAACAGGACGGATATAGGTTTTTGCAAAAGACAACAGGCCAGTGTAGGTTTAGTTTTGGGGCAGAAGTATACGTTTGTAATCAGGGAATTATAGCCATTCGTAATTTCATTTGCAAGTCAGCGCGCAGTATACATTTCAAAGTGAGGCAAAGTATACTCTTAGTTCTAAGCGAAGTATACATTTAACGTTAGGCGAACTAAACCATTGCAAAGTGAGGCGAATTATACGTTTCAACTTAGGCGAATTATACGTTCTGAACTAGGAGAATTATATCACTGGAATGATTAGGCGAATTATACCAAAAGCCTGGGCGAAGTATACTCATTTCTAGTTCGTTTCAACGTGTTTTGGGTTTTTCGATTTCGACTTTCGGTTGATCACGGTGTGACAACCATGACTTGAGCAGGTTGGTCAAACCGCAGTGTTGACTTATGTGCATGTTGCAATGTATGGTTTATGTGATTTTATGTGTATATGTGAGATTGGATAATCAATCCATTGAGTGTGATCGTCTCGATGAGATTGGATTGATGGTGAAATTTGTGAAGTTCATTTCGTTCACTTTTGGTGACAAGGAAATGATTATTGAGATTTTAACGTTTGTGTTAAATGTGTAAGTATTATTACGTATACGTATTTTTGTGTTAGTAATTTAAGATAAGTTTAGGTTTTGGGGGTTAAGTTAAGAGAAATGAGTTATTTGATGAAGAAATTTCATTTTAATCACTTATAGTGATAATGGAATTGATTGGGTATTTTGAGAGAATTGTTTTGGTTAATATGTGGATGCCTAGGTGATGAATTAAAATGAGAAGCGTGTCATTTGTGAAAGAAATTAGTTGTTAAAATATGAGAGTTTTTGGAAGACTTTCTATTTTTAGAAAGTGAATTTGGAAATGAAAAGTTATTTTTAGAAAGTAGTTTTCAAGCAAAATGGTTTAACAAATTAGCTTAGGTTTTTATAAAACTTAAGGTATAAAGATAATTAATTAAGTAATAAAAAAAAGAAAAAAAATTATTTTTAGGCATGAATAGTAATCCGAATTTTAGTAAAAAAAAAGAAAAAAAAAGTAATTAAAGTCCTAGTTGTAATCTAAAACTAATTAGACTCAAACTAAAACACATCTAGGGAGTTTATAAATACAAGACTAAAATCCCTAAACCCCCCTATGTGTGAAATCGGCTGATTTGTACGGTCCCGATTTTTTACAAGAGAAGAAGAAGTGGAAATTTTAGGGTTCTTGGTTAAGGTATTTTCTAAATCCTTTTATTAATTTAGTTTAATTTTAATTCTTGTAAACTAAGGCTTGATGGATGTAGGTTTATAAATGAGGGATTTTTATGTTTCCTGAAAGTTTTGATGAATAGATCATGTTTGATCTTTCGTTTGGATTGTTTTATGATTGAATTGGTCGGTTAGGGTCTTAGATCGCCTTAAATTAGTTGTCTAATTCCTACAGAATTTTAGGGCAGTTTTGTAACGAGCATAACTCAATCATATTTTATCAAATAAACAATTACAATTTATACTGGAGATAACCCACAGAGAGTTTACTTTCAGACTAGTTGCCTCGTGAGTTTTTATGGGTCGGGAAGTGGACGTAAATTAGGGTCCTGTTACAAAATCAGTTGTGTTAAAACAGTGACGAATTTCAGTTTTGGTTTTGATTTTTCTAAAAATACTTAGACATCTAGTTAGAGGTTAAAAATCACGTGCAAGTTAGTTTATATATTGTGCGTGACCCCTGAATGTTTTCTAAGTATGAAAGGAGGTCTAAAGTGGTCAGCTAGTGCCATACTTTTCAGAGGTCAGATTCTAGACAAATTCTGGACACTTTGGATTACTGAATTTCATAAAAGTGTATTTCGTAAAAGGTAATGGCCTTTTGGAGTATATGAGAGGTTCATAGGACATATATGTCAGCATGGTGATTTGGTTTTGAATTGTGAAAGTGTTTAAGTGTTTCGTTTAGGACGCGTAAAGTGAGTATAAAATTGTGCTTCTATATGCCAGAAACTTTAAAAGTGTAGTATTGAAGTATAATGGGCCTATATAGAGTTGGAAAAAATGGGTAAAATCAAGTATAGAAACTACTGGTATATAGCTTAGAATCCTCATCATAGTGAGGGGTTACATCATATTGGGTTGAATGCCTAATTGATGGTAGCTTATTGTGTGCTTAATTGTTTAGATTATCCGTGAAGTGTTTGTGAAGCTTTTGTTGAAATCGTCTAGGAAGCTAAGCATCAGGTGAGTTTCATAGTCCCTCTTTTTAATGTTTTAAATTGGGATGGAAATGATGCTAAGTGTTTTGGAAATGTTTTGAATTGCTGTGATTATGTGTTTTGATTTGGGCTTTGGCATTTTTTATTCCGGTTTAGTCTGTGATTGCTTCTATGGCTTGTTGTTGCATGATATTGTGTTGTGTTGAGGATCATTAATAGTGGGGCTGATCATCTCACGGATCGTTAATTTGAGGAATGATCAACTCAGTGAATTGGTATGGGTTCAGGCCTAAATATAAGCTTCAGCTGGTAGATTTTTAGGTGCGTAAGTGACGTATGTGGGATCGGGGGGGTACGCCTACCCAGTATATGTATGGTTGGTTTGATATGGTGATTTGGTTTGCATGTTAGCATAAGTTCATATGTTGCATAATTGTCCTATATTATTTTGATAATCACAGTAATTGGATTTAAAGGTTTGTTTTGCGTGTCTTAAACCTATTACTCTCACCAACCGTTGTGTTGACGTTTTTAAGCATCATTTTCAGGTGAGCTTAATGGTGCTAAGATAGAGCGAAGTGGCTAGAAGAGACCGTAGGATTCTTGGAGTTATTTATGCTTTCTGTTTGAATAAATGCGTTTGCATGAATTGTTTGGATTATGTTTGTGCATGTCATTTATTGACGAGACCTCTTTCTCATTAATAAAGACACCATTAGATTTTGGGTATTGTTATGACACTTTGTGTCTTTGCTTTACTTTAGTATTCATTTTAGTATTCTCTATATAGACACCATGTGTTGTGATGATATCCATTCTTGTTTACGCCTCGCGTTTCTACCTAGGCGGGGTGTGACACAAAACACGGATGTCCTCTCCATAAGAGCAAGGAAAAATCTCCATCGGGCTTTTAAAAATTTTATTGACTTTGAAAGCTTTAGGGCCCCAATGAGATAATTCCGGGAGAAGAGAAGTATGAACTCCTTTAGAAGTGAGAATCTCGGGGTTGAAAACTTTTTCCTCATTTTTGGATGAAAACGAGAGTCGAGTTTCGGACCCGGGAACTTCTTTGTGGAAAGGAAGTTCATAAAGAGGAGGATTAAAATCCTCAAGAATTAAAGAAGCATTAGATATGGATATCTTCTTTACATTCTTATCTGGTGTTGCTCGATAGTGACTTCGAAAAGGTTCTCATGAATGAGTATACCCGGATTAAATACTTTGTCCTCGTTATTGGTTAAAGGCAAAGCATCAACCTCGGAAAAATCCTCATAGAGAACTGAGTCACACTTGGGGGAAGGAAGGAAATCACTTGATCTAGGGGGATCAAGTTCATCAATCAAGAATTTAGACTCTTTGATTTTATCTTCCTTGGAGTCAAATGGATCATCATAAACATCATCATTATCGAACTCAAGTTCAACAAGATCATCATCGATATCATCATATAATGGTGGAGATGAAAAATCAAGAGTATGTTCATCGGTGAACATCTCAGAAATGGTATCAACAAGATTGTTATTAGGATCTGTAAGATTACCCTCATCAACTGAATCCTTGAGAATAGAATCCATTTCCTTGGTAGGATCATGGTTTAGCAAATATTCTATTTCTCTAAGATCAGATTCGGTATCAAAAGGAAGATCATCATTTCCTGGTAGAAATGTAATAAGAGCGAGTTCATCGGTGAACTCCTCGAGTAAATGGTCAAGAGAAGAAGAAGTGGTATTGCCACTTAATGTATTATTAGAAAGAAGGAGAGGAGATGAAGGAATAACTTCCAGTGAAGTTAAATCGATATGAGAAGAAAAAGTAGGATTGCCACTTTGATGATTTGTTGCCTTTTCATTTGCAAACAATTCCTCAAGATAAGCTTCATGAGAGACATTGTAGATGTCTTTCTCTCCGATTGCTTATTCGTTAAGGTACAAATATTTCGTCCTTTTAGTAAGGACATACCGTCCATTCCTCATTTGACTACTTGATCTATTTGATATTCGTTTGACATTCCTTTGATTTGCTATCCGAAATCGTGACTCATGTCATATTGACAATCCGTTTGAATCGATATTCGTTTGTAATTATCTGTTGGTTCTTTTTTGAAATATACTACTAAATTCGTTTCCATTTCCATATTGGGATTATTTGAAACTTGTTCACTTATATCTTTGCTTTAATCTTGCCCGAGCTATTTGTATCTAGTCATGAAGGTACCATGACCATGTCATTGATGCACCAATGGCATGACACTATCTGTGGCGGTGTGATTAGTCCACGACGTTTCCTTTTGTATGTGCACTTATTATGATTTGATTATATATGTTCGTACACTCGCCATAGTGCTTGTGTACACGGATATAACTTTGTTTTGCAAGGAGCGTATGAATGCATCCTAGGTACTTTGTTCCGTTCAGTTTAGATGAATGGTTATGTGTGTGCAATACACCCCATATCACATTTGGTACAACAAGAGTTGCTTGCCTATGTACATTTGATTATGATTATCTGATTATTTGTTTAGGGTCGATTCATGTATCATGTTTAGACATTTGTTTGTTCTTGTGGGCATTCCTTGATTACTCTTATCCTATTCATTGTTCTATATATATCGTTTGGCATTTGTTTGACAAGATCTCGATATTCATTTCGTTCATCCCTTCGTTTTATTTCTGTTATTATTATTATATTTGTTCACTGAGCGTTAGCTCAGCCGCATTTTCTTTCCTGTGGCAGGTGTTAAGCGGGAAGCTGGGAAATGAGTGTTGAGAGTAGGAGCTTTTAGATGACCCACCTTTAGAAGAACCCTTTTGATTTGGATTTATGTTTTAAGACCTTTTCTTTTAAAGATTTCTTTCATTTGACTTTGTTGGAATTTAATATTGTTGGAAGTCATTTTACTTCATGACTTGGTATTTTGATTAATAAAGTCTTCCACTTGCTTTTATATATGTTTTGATATGACACCAAAATGTAATGCTTTGTCTCTTTGTCGGAGCGAGGTGTTACACTGACCCGTATTTAGTATTTAGTTTAGTTTAAATTAACCGTAGGTACCAAGATAGGAATGCATGTTTTTCCTATAATTTGCACAGGACCTCGCTGAAAGTAAAGAAATCAACGAAGTTGGTGAAGTATCAATCATCTGGAATCTTATGTGTGATTGTAGTCATGATGGAATTCAGACGCATTTACAACACACATCCTTTCTCATAAAGTCAACATGGAGAATCTACCGGGCAAAATATTAGGGGAGTTTCTCATTCTAATTCTTTTTAATTCCCGTATTTAATGTTTTATCTATACAACGAGGACGTTGTATAATTCAAGTGGGGGGATGGGAATTAGAATGATACTTGTCCTATTTTTCACACTAAAATGCTTAAATTATGCTCAAATTTAAAAAAATTTCAAGCATACTTTTGTGAAATTACTTGATACATAACCCGCACATAATAACCCTTGTTAGATATTGTGAGGATTTAACCTTATCCGTTTCCAAATGTTTACCCAAATTCCACAAAAATATGAGTGTGTCGGTGATGTTGTAGACTTTAGAACTTGGCTTGGTATATCTATTCGAGACCACAATAATGAGTACTATGGATTTAGATGGAGTAACCTGTTTAAATTGGTAAATTTTTAAGATTACACCCAAAAAGCCTAACTAACTACACTGGTTAGTTAAATCTCCATATAAACCCTTTGTTTACTCTCATCTTAAGAGTAAGATACCCCTAGAACAACCCGTAGAGCCAATCCTTTAGGAATTACACCAACTATCTGTTTCGTTACACCTTTACACCTTAGCCTACCCTGTTAGATTATGTCCATTTATCAGTTGCTAGTTGCTTAAAGTGTAAAGTATGTATTTCCCGAGTCTTGTGTCAATTTTCTATCTTTGGTACGGTTGGGAAGAAATTTGCACAAGGAATGTATAAAGTAGTCAAAACTCATGTATTTTTACTACCAACATAATTATTGGTACGTCCGAAGAACGAAGAATTACCGAAGGAATTATCCGGAGTTATTATGATTGTGAAGATGGTGAAATTACACCGAGTTTCATAGTATAGTGTTATGAAAAAAATCAAAAAAATTAGAAAAATCACAACAAAAAAAGAGAAGGAAAGTTTGGAGATAATCGCAAGAGCTTAGACCGAAGGAATTATATAAAGGATCGATTATTCGTTGATACGTCTTAAAAATCAACGATGTAGAGTATTTGTAAAAAAGTGGTAATATCCCACTTGTCTGTAAAGTTTGTAAATGAATGGGTGATTTGGGAAAAGGTTTTGACCTTACGAATGCCAACTTAGGTTGTTGTTTTTGATCAATGATCAAGACGTTTGTAAATAGTTGTGTCTTTATCATGGTAACGGTCAGGAAAAAGTATTTAGCAACTTATATCTTGAACTTAGTCTATTTGTTTTCGTATATTTTTGTTTAAGAAACAATTTAATTCCTTTCCTAATCAATAAACCATGGGTTTATACCGAATGAGGTGTGATCAACATGCATGACTATTCTACGTTACGGCCATTTATGCATGTCTCAGCTGACCTTGTTGGTTTATTACTATTGGTGAAAGTTTAAAAGATCCATACCCTATATACTCTACAATTCCTACTCTTTACTATTCGAGTGGGATGATAGTCACATATGTCTAAGCCTATCATATGGTGGTAAAGTGGTGTGTTCTCTGTCGTCCCTCCTAGAATATTGATATCGATGAAGATTAGTTAGAGTAATCAACCCTAAGCTTTATAATAAAAACCCATTTAACCTTTATAAACTTGTTACTCCTTAGCTCTAGTGGTGGAGATGTGTATCCATGCCAAGCCTATGATAGAATACCTCGTCCGACACCGAGCAATTGAAGCAAATTCTTAGCATGTTACCTCACATAGATTATTGAGTGATTTGATGTTTACATCTCTTGATTTCTTGAGGTGTTTGGTTATGTACTTGTAATCGTATCAAATAAAGCTTAAAAACTGAAAAACCCTTAGTGATACATTTATTATAAACTTCTCAAGGCTATTTCTTGAGGACAAGAAGGGATCAAGTGTTGTGATATTAGAATGACATCAGAATAACCATTTATTTTTGGAGTAAGCATCATTGTATCTCTAACTACCCCTGACCTAGTATATAACTCCCTCAAATCCCTATTATAACCCTCAAACAAAGTAGGTGGTAGCGCATCTAAAAGCTGGGTATGATCATGGATTATGCTCCTATGGAGCTCTAGCTGCGCCCTTACCTTTAAAACTACTACTTATCTACCGATATGGTGGTTGCTGGGGTAGCTACTGGCGAAGCTATGGGTGATGGAACTACCAGGGATGATGGTGAAACTGGTAAGGAACCAAGCGACCACTCAAGAGATGGTGATGTCTGAACAGGTGCAGCTAGTGGTACATAAGTCGGAATGTCAGTATAAACCCTGCCATCCTCGGGATCTACCCATATAACAAGGGTGGGCTGTCTAAATGCAGATATCCTCTCTGCTCCCTCCTGCTCTGGCATAAACCTAGAGCTCTGCCCTACCTTATACGTACTAGGTGATATCTCCTCAATCGACTCAAAGGCACGACGCCTAGCCTCCTCGTATCCAATACATAAAGGCTCGCTCATAGCTGTATCAACAATCGGAACTCCCTGTTGCTGACCCTCAGGTGCAGCCTCCTCCTCCTCTATAACAGGACCCTCGTCCTCCAAACTATGACCCTCGTTATCTAAACCCTGACCCTTGTCATCTAAACCCTGACCCTCGTCATCTAAACCCTGACCCTCATCATCTAAACCCTGACTCTTATCATCTAAACCCTAACTCTCTCTATCTCTCTCTTGCCATCTGCATCCGAACTCTTATCCTCCACATCCTCCTCAGTATCCTCCTCCTCTAACTCATCCCCCTCACTATCAGTATCTAATATGAGCTCAGGTGTACCTCTATATCTCTTCCGCACCGGAAGGGTCAGAGATGATGATGGTGATGGTGTCTCGTAAGAGGATCTATACCTCTTACGGAAAGAAGATGGGGACAAAGCAGCTGCCTCTGCTATTCGGGCTGACATGCCCGGGGATAGGGTCGGCTGAGTACGCACGGCCATACGTGCGGTCCTACGGTGGAACGAAACTCAGGTGGGTGTATGGGTAGGTGAAACATGAGTAAGTAGATGATCGGGTGACAATGGTGTAGTGGAATCCGATGAAACTAGAGAATGGGATGAAACAGTCCTAGTACCTGATGGCTCAGAAGCCTCAAACTCCTCACTCATAAGGGGTACTCTAGAACCTAATGGTTGCGACTCCTCTGCCTCTGAGGGAGCCTCCTCTGGGTCTGACTCAGTATCTGTATCAACTAACTGTGCCTGCCTAACCGCTACATAAGGGTCATCAGGTAATGGGACGGGCACTCGGGAGCTCTGAGCTCCGTCAGCCTGGGTGATAGTCTCTGAATCAACATAAGCTGGGGTAGACATGACCTGTGATAACACGATAAAGGGTATAAGTATTCTCATAAAATATCATTACTCAAATTATCAGCATAACTCTGCTTACATATATTAAATCAACATAACGTTTGAATTTAGGTTCGTAACCATATATATATATATATATACTCTTATATATATAACAGGTATACCAAGAGGTACGAACGGCAAACAAGTACCAACAAGGTTCGATACAGCACAAGCGCCTCAGGGCCTCATGCAATGCAACAACATAACTACCAAAGACATATCCTCAATCAACATCGCTACCAACAACATATCTACTAAGGCTCTCAGGGCATCATGCAATACAGCTAAGGCATCATGGCAAGCACTTAGCAATCAATCAACAATCTAAACCTCAATGCTCGCAAGCATTCTCACACCACATTACCATGCGAAAATACATATTACACAATATGTACATTCAAGGTCAATTCATTTTCAGGTGGTATTAGACTTCACATATTATCTCCCTTTCCCCTAACATAATTTAAAGAAATTGCCCCCATCGTTTCATAGTCCCTCGTAAATTAAGCATAGTTGATCATGCTATGTGTAATTTAGGAAAAGCTATGAACTGCTCGGGCTAGTTAACTTTTATCATGTTCGAGGTTTTACGAAAACTCTAGTTTGGTTATAGTTGCGTTTTCTTTTTATATAAAAAGGCATTCTCTATAACCTTGGATCTGATTACCAATCTGTCACACCCCGTCAGCGGCAGAAACACGAGAATGCGACATAATGATTCACATTGCACAAGATACAAGATAATGACATCCGAAGTTTACAAAAAAACTATTTACAAAGATTCCATGTTT
>BQNB010195220.1:0-11384 GCA_026074375.1 Tanacetum coccineum | reverse complement strand
CCAAACCAATAAGATTAAGAGAAGCAAAGTAAGGAGTAATGCATGATTAAGTAAATACGTTTGTTTACCCATACGAGTTCTCACAAAGTAGTTTAGTTTAATTTTAGTTTAATTAGTTAAAAACCAAACCACCTCCTAAAACCTGAGATTTTACCTGCTTTCTATAAAATATAAAAATACAAAAATAATCTTTTCTAAACCTCTTAGATCTTAGTTAGGTTTAGTTCGAGCCTTCACACGCTATTCCCCAAGAGAATGATAACAACCTCGAGTCCTTGCTATACTACACTACAACGCTTAGGTACTCTGTCTAGGGAGTTATAACAGTAGTGTGTTTACAACGACCACATCAAATCATTGCACGAATAAACAATTCATACATCTTATCGGATTAAACATGGTTAATACGTTTTCCTTACACAAGTGTTTGACCGCTTCTATATCATTTGTTTATTTGCTTATGTGTGTTAATTGTCTTGCTTAGCTTCATTAATCCAAAACTCGTACTAGTCTATTAGGCTGAACCCCTCCTTTTTGCGTTAGTTTAGGTTTATTTAAAATAACATTATATTTAACTTAGATAACTAGAATATTAATAAATAAAGTATCAATGCTCACTCTTAGTGATCGACACCCTACTTACCAACGAACCTATAATTGATCGGGTACACTGTCCGTTAGTGTTAGTTACTAGGTAAAGTCGGCAAAATATAAATAGTAAAACTTAATAACATAAACATACCTATACTAAGCGACACATCTAGTTTTTGGCGCCGCTGTCGGGGAGTGAAATTGTTTAATACTTGTTTATTAGTATTTTAGATTAGATTTAGTTTTTAGTTTAGTTTTTATTAGTTAACTATTCTGTATATTAGTTTATAATTCTGTATTTTAATTGTTAAGTGTTGTTGTATATTTATTTTTCTTTTATTCTTGAGAGAATTGCAAAAATGGTCCTTGTGGTTTGGCCAAATTGCAGATTTGGTCCGTCGAAATTCGAAAGTACAAAAAACGTCCGTATTTTGAAGATTTGGTTCCACTTTTGGTCCTTGATCAAACTAATATGACTAAAATACCCCTATGTTTCTTTCTATATTTTTTTCTTTTAAATATACATTTTCCTTTATCTTTTAATAAACCAAAAACCCTCTCATCTCTCCACCAACACAACTCCCACCATCACCACCAGGATCTCTTCAATACCATCGAAACTCACCACCACCAACGGACCCACTTCAGTTGCACCCCTTTTTAGTTTCAGTTTCTTAATAACTAAACAACCATACTCTCACAAACTAAAGCCTCGTGTTTTCTCAGTTTCATTAATTTTTCATTAACTCAAAAATTGAACAATCACTTCCATTTTTTCTTAAAACTGGAACAAACACCCAACCACCAAAATAAAAAAACCTAATACTACACCTCTCTTATTCTTTGGAGATAGCAGACACAACTCTAACAACTATCTTCTCTCAATCTTTAGTCACTTTTATAACAATTTGTGATAACCCACACAACACAAATCCATTTCTTCCTCCTTTCTTACTCAAACCCACTGTTTGAGTTTTGTTAATACAAATGAGTTTTGTTAATACAAATGAGTTTTGTTAATACAAATGAGTTTTGTAAACCCAATCACGACTTTAAGACTTTTGAACATGTTTATGGTAGGTTCTTTCTTGATATGTTTTTATCTTTATGCTTTAAATTCAAAACAATAAGAGGTACATGGACATTCTTGATCTTGATCTCGCTTTTATCTTTTTCAAATATGAACAAGAAATGAAAGCTTTAAAGTTAGATCAATGAAAGGCTGGCTTATTTCGTGATGAGAAGAACTTTGAAATCTCATAAGAAACATGAAATATTAACCATACCGAGATCTTGTTTTGTTTCTTGTATGTTTGGTTTTTCATTTTGAATCTGCCTTTCTCTTTTTTTAAAGATCTGTGATAATCAAAACAAAGAAATATGAAGCACTTTTGTTTTGTATTTTCTTGATAGCTTTCTAAAATTAAAGAGGTTATGCTTCTATAGATCTATGAAGAGTTTAGTTCACACACTTGTAATCTTTAAAGATTTGTACGAAAGGTGAACAAAAACTGAGATCTTTGTTATTTTATTTCGAATCTTGTTGTGTAGAAGTTAGTTGAGATTTGAAGAGTGACAAATGGTGGTGGTGGTGGGAGTTGTATTGGTGGAGGTGTGGGTTTCAGCGAGGGGTGGGTTTCAGTGGTGGTTTGGTTAGGTGGTGGGGTCCGTTGGTGGCAGTGAGTTTCGATGGTGTTGGAGAGATCCCGGTGGTGATGATGGTGGTGGTGTGAGTTGTGTTGGTGGAGAGATGAGAGGGTTTTGGTTTATTAAAAGATAAAGGAAAATGTATTATTTAAAAGAAAAAAAATATAAAAAAAGAACATATTGGTATTTTAGTCATTTTAGTTCGATCAAGGACCAAAAGTGAAACCAAACCTTCAAAATACAAACGTTTTTTGCACTTTTGAAATTCGACGGACCAAATCTGCTATTTGGCCAAACCACAAGGACCATTTTTGCAATTCTCTCTTTATTGTGCATTTGTATTATTTTGTATATTTGTGTGTTTGTTTGTTTTCCTGCATTATTAACTCTTGTTGTTTTCTTCTGGTCGAATACTGAATACGACGTATTCATCTCTTTGGATACGGCGTATCAATTTTCAAAACCTATACAGCGTATTCGAAATCAATCATCAACACGGCGTATTCAGTTTACTTAATATGGCGTATCAATTTTCAAAACCTATACAGCGTATTCGAAATCAATCATCAACACGGCGTATTCAGTTTACTTAATATGGCGTATCGATCATCTGATACAACAACAATTTTATCATTTATTTTATCTATTTATCTGTTTGACCATTTTATCTATTTTCCTAGCAATTTTTTTTACAGGAAATAGACTACCCATATATGACTATGGAAGAATATATTCAGTATGAAACTGAGAAAGCTCTTAGAAACAATCAAGTATATAACTGGAAACTGCTAAGTATGGTAAGATCAGCTATTTTAGAGATATTGACTACCTCGGATTTTTTGGAAACAAAATTCCCAGCTATAGTTTATGATGATGCAGTTAAGTGAGCACACATGTGGAATTACGAAGTTAATTGTGAAAAATGAAATATCATTGTCCACACACATGAAGGAAAATACTATGCTATAGGGATCCGAAAACGTGTGTTGGGTTATTGATAAATGATCTATGTTTCTATAATATATTTCAATCGATTAATTTAAAATTGGATAAAGATGACGATGAGATGAAGGTAAAATAGGTATCAAGCAGTGTTCAGGGGATATTTTTGTTGAACCATTATGTAATAGAATAAATACCGATGTTGATACCTATGCACATGTGTCAAATATTCTTTGGGAAACAAGTAATGATACTATTAGAAAATTTTTCGCAACTAAAACTTTTATCAACGAATTAAGCATTAATATCATGATTTAGAAATTTTTAAAGGAGGGTGTGCTAACGAATTTTAAAAATTTATATATGCCATTTAGCATCCCTTTCAACCCCAAGTTGTTTATAAGGATGGACTAAAGCTGAAGGGGGTCTAACTTAAAGACTCTCCAAAAAAACAAAAGTGCTTGTCGGGAGACAACCTAGAATGTAATTTCAATTTTCGTATAGAGTTTGTCTTCCCAGGATTTTGATATGGCGTATCCAACCCCATGGATACGGCATATTGAATAACCTGGGCGTTATCTTTTTATTTTTCCAGTACCTTAAAACTTTATTGTCAGACTTGCCAATACAGCGTATTCAGTTCTCTAAATACAGCGTATTTGACCTCTTATTCGTATTCGGTTTATTTTTCTTACAGCTTTCAATACGGTGTATCCAACATAATGGATATGGCGTATCGACTGTTCTATACAAATTATCATTTTTTATTTTCTTATTCTAACCAACGATTATTTTGAGATACGATTGTTGTGATCTTTCTTATCTTAAAACAGAAAAGTAATGAAGGTAATTGATGAAAGTGGTGGTATGAATATATTCTGGTATTCTTTGTGATGTAGTCATGTTGGTATTCAGACACTTTTCGCTATACAACACAAAAAGTTGCTCATAAACTTATCGCGGAGGATCATACCGAGCAAATCCCAGGGGAGTTTTTGTTTTAATTCTTTATATTTTTTGTTTTTCATTTTATATTTATACAACGTGGACATTGTATATCTCAAGTGGGGGAGGAGAATTAGAACGCTACTTGTCCTTATTTTTACAAAAAATACCTAATTTATGCTTAAATTTAAAAAAAATAGCATGTTTTTGTAAGACTATAAGTTGTATGACCCGCACACATAACCTTTATTTCCATTTTATGAGGATTAAGCCTATTCTGTTTCTCCTATTTTACCCAAAATTCCAAAAGAACATGAGTGTTCCGGTGACTGTAGTAAACTTTAGAACTTGGCTTGGTATAATATTCAAGACCACCGTAATGAGTATTATTTTTATAATTGGAGTAACTTGTCTAGATTGGTAAATTTCTAAGATTACACCAAAAAGCCTATTCCATTTACATACATTATGTGTTATTAACTAACTACACTGGTTAGTTAACCCCTGTATAAAACCCCTTGTTTACTCTCATCTTTAGAGTAAGATACCCCTAGAAAAACCTCCTGAACCATTCCTTTCGTTTCTTCCACCATTAAAATTTGTTTCGTTACACCTTAGCCTACCGATGACATCAAATAATGACTATTTTATAACATTATTTATTCTATCTTTATTGCTCATTTTACATTATTTATGCATGAATTGGTACTTAATCTGTTATATTAGTTATTTGCAGTAAATATGGAGTAATTAATGAAGTTTAACTAAAAGGCGCGCATTTCGGAGCTTAAACGAAGAAATCAAGAAAGCTACTGTTCTGAAGACCTATACGCAGTATCCATTAAGGCGGATACGTCATATCTACGACTGAACTTCACATGAAACCACGAAGACTTGAAGACCTATATGTCGTATCCATGAAGATTCAATACGTCGTATTCTCTGGCGGTTATGAAAGATTCTGGAAGATATTTATCGTGGTCCCCACTCCAAGAAAACTCCAATATGCCGTATTGACTTCATCTAATACGGCGTATCGACCTAATTCCAGACTCTATAAATATCGAACCCTAAACTCATTTGAAGGTAAGCAATGGAGGCCACTCAAGGCTAATTAATTCAGTAACCACCAAGTTTGACTTTTAGAAGAAAAGAGGAACAAGAAGGTCTTGCAACATCTATCAATCCAAAGGAAAAACCTTGTAAATTCTTATATTCTAAATAAGCGTTCGGTTTTTGGTATCATTCATTAACTTGGTTAGTTTACCTTAATCGTTCATCCATGGCATTTGTATTTGTTACAATGGTTATCGGCTAATGCCTTTAGGTATTAGCCATAGTTATGACAATTTAATGTTTGGTTTATGTTTACATCGATTGTCTCTTAATTGATTGAGTGTTGAATTATGTTTATCATTTTATACTCATTTACGTGCTTAACTATGCGACCTATCATTTAACTGGATCTACGAATACAAATAAAGAGTTAGCTAGATGCCGGGATAGCTCTCCATATTTGAAATTTATATATCTAAAAGAATAGATTCACAAATATTGTGATGTCTTTGCTCTTGGTTTAAGTGAACAAGTTAAACTAGCAGGTGACATAGGGTAACAATTGACGTTTAGATTCCTTAAATAAAGATTTGGACAAGTGGACTACTAGTCTATAAAGAGCCATTAAGCAATAAGTTAGTAAAGTCTCCATGAGCTAGGATTCGATAAGATCGCCATTATTGTCTCCTAAGATAAATTATAATCAACCATAAATACTTTATGCAGATGTGGTTAATTGTGATAGAATTTCCATGTCTAGGTTTTAGGAAGAAGTCTCGCCTAAATCTTGAAATGATATATCAACAACGAGATAAAACAATCATTTCACTTATAAACATGAACCAACATTTTAATTAGATAAAATATGGTTAATACTTTTTCCTTGCATTAGGGTTGACCGCTTCTCTATCTTCTAATTGTCAACTTGTGTGCGTTATTCTCTATTGCCCTTGCTTTAGTAAACCACCCAAACTTCGGGCCCATCCCCATCTCAAGCTAAAAACCCTATCATGCATGTTGGTTTAACTAGAGTAGCATAAAAGTAGATTAGCTTAGATAACTAAAAATACTGATAACTTAGGAAATTAACATTCTTGCTACTAGTTGTTCGACTCCCTACTTACCAACGAAGACTACAACTGATCGCACACTCTCGGTAGTGTTGTTTTTAGTAAAGGTCGCAAAATATAATATCTAAACTTGATACATAAAATACCTACACACAACGACAACATCCACCGACCCTAGATAGATTAAGTCCTTGTTGGTTGCGAGTATACTTTTGTGTAAAAGTAGTATAATATTATTCTTTTTTTAATTTAGCCAGTTCGAGTGAGAGTGTTTCTTATCTTTGGTTAGTCCGAATTACACAATGCAATGGAAATGAAATAGTAGTGTCTTTTCATTTTTCGTGGTTTTTACTACTTTCACTATTTTTTGTATTTCTAAGACATGAGACATCATGAATTATTATCTGATTTATTATTATCGTGAATTTGGAAATCTTACAACCATGATTTTGTTTCCTTTATTTTAGAAAAAATAAAGAAAAACATAAAAATACAAAAAGAATGTAAGAAAAAAAAAGAAGGATGTGAGATAATTCGGTTTCGTCTAAAACTTGAACCGCTTTTATTATTCTGATAATCGAGTTAATTCGTTGGTACGGCGATAACCCAAAATGTAAAGAGTGTTTAATAGTATTTAAAGTGTCCGCAAAACTAACCAACGATGTATTTTGTTGTACCAAGTGGAAATAGACGCTCCACTTTGTGACTATATTTTTAGCTGAATGGAGGTGGTCATATTCTAATGCATCTAGTTAGTTTTATACGGTAGGTGATATTAAACAGCTTTGACTCTAATTCGGGGCTACAAATAAAGCGTTGAGTTTCCGTGTTCTAAAGCTGAGTTAAGTCAGTGAGTGTGTCTTTTTTAAAGGTTGCGTCAGAAATCCTAGCAACATTGTGTTTATTGGTTGGACTTAAGCATCTGTTTGTTTTTTATTTATACACCAGTATAAATAATTTACCATTGCCTAATCCTTAACCCTATATCTTTTTGCATTCCTAACCTTTGGTTTGCTCAAAGAGCTGTAAGCAATCTCAATTTGTCTCATGATGGATTAATGTGTAGGTAGTTTGTCCCTCTATACCCGTGATAACCAAGTCCTCTAGCCATACCGTTTAGTCAAGTGATCACTAAGTTTTGGTGCGACGTCATAAACTCTAAAGATACCACCATCCATTTGGATCACTTACGAATCAATCATGCCTATACTCTAAGTCTAACTTGTCCCCATTGTACATTTGGCTATAAGCCTTGGCCAATGTAGCTCACGATCACATCGAAGATAGAAATAGTGCTATAGTTGACCCAGCATGAATCTGCAAGCAAGGCGCAAGTTTTTCAACCATTCAGCTTTCTTACCAGTAGCTGCTAAGGCTACAAATTTAGATTCCTTTGGCTGAATCCAGAGATACATTTTTTTTCCAGGAATCCCAAAGAAATTGACACCACCACCAACAGAATACCCAACGACTTTAGCAAAGGGCTGCAGGGTTGTTAATCTACTTGTCATCAGGTATATTCCAACACTAAGGAGATAACCAAAATATTCAATCTATAGGCCATGGGTTTTGTTGAGTACTTAGATCATGTACGCGAATTGCTTGCCAGGCTGATACCAAGTTACGAGTATACCTGTCTCACAACAAAAGCAATATCAGGCCTTGTACAAGTCATGGCATACATCAAGCAGCCAATCACCCTAGAATACTCAAGTTGAGATACAGCCTGACCATTATTAGGCATTAGCTTCTCGCTTGTATCCATAAGAGTACTCACTGGAGTGCAATCAAAGTAATTAAATTTCTTTAGTACCTTATCAATATAATAAGACTTAGAAATTGCTATTCTATTACTTTCATGTTTAATCCTTATACCCAGGATAACATCTGCCTCCCCCATGTCCTTCATAGAAAACCTTGATGACAAAAATTCCTTTGTTAGGTCAACCTGAACTTGGTCAGTGCCAAAGATCAGCATGTTATCAACATATATGAAAATGATGACTCATTTACCAGATTCATCAAATTTGCTATATACACATTTGTCAGCTTGGTTAAGTAAATAACTATTAGACAAAACCACTTCATCAAACTTTTGATGCCATTGCTTAGGTGCATGCTTTAGTCCATATAAAGACTTAATCAGTTTACACACCTTGTTTTCATTGCCAGGCATGATGAAGCCCTGAGGTTGGTTCATATAGACCTCCTCTTCCAGTTCACCATTCAAGAAAGTTGTCTTCACATACATCTGATGAATAATCAGATTGTGAATTGATGCCATAGCAATCAGCAGTCTTATGGTACTGATACGTGCCAAATAGAGCATAAGTATCAAAGTAGTATATCCTTGACTTTTGTTTAAAGCCCTGAATGACCAGCCTTGCCTTGAACTTTTCAATAGTTTCATCTACCTTCAGTTTTCTTTTGAAGATCCATTTGCAACCAAGAGGTTTGCAACCTGGAGGTAGATCAGCCAACACCCAAGTATTGTTGCCCATAATGGAATCCATCTCATCATTAATTGCTTCTTTTCAGAAAGCAACATCTTGGGACTTCATTGCTTCATCAAATGTCTTGGGATCATCCTCAACATTAAATCAATAGGAGTGTTGGTCAGAGACCTCATCCCTTGTTCCTTCAATGAAATATAATTGAAATACAGGCCAACATTCTTTGGAGTCCTATTCCTTTTGCTTTTTCTAAGCTCAGGTTCAGGTCGCTGAATAACCTCTTCAGTGACCTTTTCATGGACCACTGAACCACCAATGTCTTTAGTTCCATTTAGAATCCTAAGACTTGGTCTAGGGACTGAGGAGAATCTATTCTCATCAAAGATAGCATCTATTGATTCAATTATTGAGTTAATTGCAACTGATTCATTAGGTTCAAATACATAGAACCTAAAAGCCTTGGAATGCTCTGCATATCCAACAAAGATGCATTCAATGCCTCTTTCACCTAAAGTTTTCAGCTTTGGATTAGGGAGTCCTACGACTGTCCTACAGCCCCAAACCCTGAGGTAGTTCAGGTTTGGTTTTTTTTAGTCCAGAGTTCATAAGGGGTAATTTTGTTCCTTTTGTTAGGAACCCTATTTAATAAATAGCAAGCTGTTAACATAGCTTCACCCCATAACCCTTGACTCAGCCCTGAATAGGACAACATCGAATTAACCATTTCTTTTAGTACCCTATTTTTCCTTTCAGATATACCATTTTGTTATGGAGTATAGGGGGCAGTCGTTTCATAGACAATACCAACAGACTGAAAATACAGAGTATCCATGTACTCACCTCCCCTATCAGTCCTAAATCTTTTGATTTGGTACCCTTGTTGTAATTCAACTTCAGTTTTGAATACTTAAAATTTATCTAATGCTTCATCCTTTGAATGTAATAAATAAACATAACAAAACCTTGAAGCTTCATCAATAAATGTCACGAAGTATTTCTTATTCCTCATTGAAGGAGTAGCATGCAAATCACACAGATCGTTGTGGATCAGCTCCAAAACTTTAGTTTCATGTTTTACATTTTGAAATGGTTTCTTAGTTATTTTGGTCAGCATGTGATGTGCTGTCGTGTAAGGTCAATTATTTGATTATCAAGTTTTAAATTTATATTTAGCCGACAAACCTAAAACAACACTTTAACGGGCAGTGTACCCGGTCAAGATGGAGTTTCGCGGTAAGTTAGGTGTCGAACACTAAGAGTGAAACATTAATCCTATATTCTATCAGTATTTTAATTAGTTCTAATTAGTCTATGTTAATTCTAATTACTGGTTAAACCTATGATATATACGTTGTCTAATGATATGGGGGTTTCAGCCTAAGAGATTGGCACAAGTTTGGTGGCAACTGTCACACCTCGCCAAGGCGGAAACACGAAGCGTAACTTCATGGATATCATCACAACATAATGGTGTCAACAATAGAGAATCACTACATGCATAACTAAATATAAAAGACATGATGTGTCATGACAATACCAAAAACAAAGGAACAACGTCTTGCATTAATTAAAAAGGGTCTCATCAATACAAAGACATAACGTCTCACAAACCTAATAAAACCAAATAGCATTCAAGAAAATTCATGCAAACAAGTACGAAACGAAATCAAATGAGAACTTTCAATGCCAGCCTAATGGTTTCTCTAGCCACTTTTATTAACTTCAACACCTTCATAACGCTCACCTGAAAATGATGCTTAAAAACGTCAACACAACGGTTGGTGAGAGTCATAGGTTTACGACACACAATTCAAACTTTAAGTCAATTATTGTGATTATAAAAACAGAACATGGCAAGACAGTTAAGCTAACTATTATACAGGCTAACATGCATTTGTATAAAACAATCGCCACTAGGATGGAACATGTCCCCCGATCCAAACCACAAAGTTCGTCTTACAGTCATGGGTAGGAACATTACCCGAAGTCGTCGTCTCACAGTCATGGGTAGGAACATTACCCGAAGTCATAACATTTAGCACATAACATATAATAGCTACATAAAAGTCCATGCGTCGACTAAACCACATAATCACAGCAATTAAAACATTTCAAAACATATTTTGCATCGTTTCCATCCCAAGAAAATATAGTAAAATGGGACTATGAAACTCACCTGATGCTCAGCTATTTGACTAAATCCTGCACACAATCTAAACACAACAAAAACACAAGTTACACTCGGTTAGGCTAAATGCCCAAGCCAATGTAACAATCATATGATGGACTTATAAACCTTATACTAAGCTTATAATCCTTTAGATACATCTCCTATATCATTTTCATACCCTATATGACCTTATTCGTTAACTTCCACTTTCATAGTTTCTGGCTGAATTTTATAGTCTCTTTATGACCACAAATAAAATACTAAAACACCTAATTAATTGTTCTCCTTACATCCCATAGCTCCCCAATGAGTTGTAAGCTACTGTGATTTTTAGAAAAAATAATATTAAGTGGAACTATTTTATAAAAATTCATCATTACAAAGTACTCAGATTTAGATCTGAACGCACACAAAAACGTTTGACGTCCTTAAAAATATTTAGAAAATGTTTTAGCATTAGCCCTTAGAGCTAGAGTTAATAGACACCTAAAACATGACCTTTGATTTTTG
>BQNB010195219.1:0-11384 GCA_026074375.1 Tanacetum coccineum | reverse complement strand
TATATATATACATATACATATATATATATATATACTTCTTTTATCATTCCAAATATATATAAACTTCATTTTTGTGGAAGACGGGGTTGACTCGGTGATCGAACCGGTTGAATCGGTAACTCGGTGACTTGACCGGGTCGATTTGAGACCGGTTTGATTTGCTGGTCGAATCGATAACCCACCTTCCTTTTCCTACTGAAATTATTAAAGACCTTCCATTTTTATAGTTTTTCAACAATTGTGGAAGACCGGATTGACCCGGTGATCGAACCGGTAACCCGGTGACTCGACCGGGTCGATT
Organism: Tanacetum coccineum; assembly: GCA_026074375.1. NCBI lineage: Eukaryota > Viridiplantae > Streptophyta > Magnoliopsida > Asterales > Asteraceae > Tanacetum > Tanacetum coccineum. The sequence continues at coordinate 11,083 of BQNB010195219.1, read as the reverse complement.
AGAGACCGGGTTGACTTGGTGGTCGAACCGGTAACCCACCTTCCTTTTCCTATTGAAATTATTAAAGGCCTTCCATTTTTTAGATATAGATTATCAACATTTCCTAAAATAAAAAGTATAGGAATTTTCAATATTCAATAAAGGGTGGTTTTTCCTTTATAATGTATATATAATTTTAACTTGAAATAAAGGAAGGTTTTTAAATTATTTGAATTGCATACTCTTTAAGTATTGCTGTCTTGTTCAGTGTGCCCTTCTCGCTCAGCTAGTTGCCTTCTTAGCCTCTAGCCCTTCAAGTTGCCCTCGTCTGAGAATCTTCATTTACTCACTATTCCTCCCCACTAAAAAAGAGCGATTGAGAATCTCTTCAATATAAGAACTCGCACAATCACAAGGTGTGCAATTTCAAAAGGTACACCAATGTTGTTGTCTTCAAGCTTTAAGCTTTTGCCTAGGAGCTCGGATTCCAGTCCTATCGGCAACATAGTTGGAATTTCTTCATGTAGTATATCATACTGGAAAGGTATGGAATGTGACAAATAACCACTTGAAACATCATTGGTATGGATTATTATTACTAAATCATGTCACTACTATTAACTGAAATAAGTAAAATTCCCGTACATACATTTATTTTTTCTCTCTAACAAACAAGCATATGATAACAACTGTTCTTTTTTCCTTGACAAACATCAACGGTATAAAGTTATTTGGATCAAAAATCGATTTGAATATGAGAAAGAATATAACACTTGAAACTAGAAAGCTAATTGAGTGGGTATATTTGGAAATTGGAATAACATAAAATGTTAAGTTGGTATTTAAATGCATGGAAAATGAACCAATACGATCTTTAGGCCTATATTTAGGTCTATTTAATTAGGCCTAAGTATCACTTCTTTATTTTAGAATATGTGAATCTCTTCTCTCTGAATAAGGATCTAGCTAGAAGATTCTATCAACCTATTGGTTCCAAGCACTTACAATATCAGATAACTTAAGGAGGTGGTTAAAATTGATTTAATGTCCAAGCGTTTGGTGAAACATGAAATAGATGTATGAAATTGTCCATTTTTATGAATAGTTTTTCTTAATTGCCTGTTAAAAGTGAAGAGTTAAGATATTAGCAACGTTCTCTATGAAAAAACCCTAAAAACCCTAGGGGATTTCCGACGGCCACCATGAAAACAATCACCTTCTGATCTTACTCCTTCCATTCGTTACACACCTATTTAGATCCTTAATGTTCCTTACAGTTTGTTTTGTTTATGCTTACTTTTTGCATTTTTCAAAACCCTGGGTTTACTTTTATGTCTTTTATTGTTTTTTCATTATGGGTGATCGTAAATGGAATTATTTTAAATCGAAGGAAGATAAGATCCAACAATTATCAAAATCCATTTTCGTCACTAATTTCCTTGATCATATTCGTGCTTGAGATCTTTAGAACGTTTGCAAAGATTATGGATCGATTGTGGACGTTTACATTCCTTTCAAAAAGTCTTATGCGGGAAAAAGATTTGCATTTATTCGATTCATCAAGGTTGATAATTTGGATCGTTTGATTGATAACTTATGCACTATTTGGATTGGAAGTTTTCATTTACATGCAAACATTGCTCGCTTTCAAAAGGAGTCTAAACCTACCTCTATTGTTGACCCTGATCGTGTTAATATCAGTTAAAAAAACTATTGTTGAGGCTTCCCGTAATAATTCAGCTAATAGTGTTCTTGGTTCTTATGTATTTGCTGTTAAAAAAGGTCCTCTGAATAGTGTTAAGGAGAAAGAGATGCAACCTGCTTTAGTTCTTGATGACTCTTGTTATCTGAATCGTGATTTTTCTCTATCTTTGATGGGGAAAGTAAAGGAGTTTAGTTCATTATCTAATCTCAAGTTGGTTTTGGCTACTGAAGGATTCAACAATGTTAACATTAAATACATAGGAGGTTTTTAGGTTATAATCGAATTTCAATCTAAAAAGACAAAACAAAATTTCTTGTCTCACGTTGGTGTAGGCTCATGGTTTTCTAGTTTACAAGTTTCAGACTCGTTCCATGTTGATGAGAGAGTTGCTTGGATTGACATAGAAGGAGTTCCAATTATAGCATGGTCTACGAACCTATTCACCAAAATCATCTCTAAATGAGGTGATTTATTATATGAAGATGATAAAGAGGAATCTTGTTTTCATAGAAAAAGAGTTTGCATCAAAACAAAAATGGAAGGTAACATTTTTGAATCGTTTAAAATCATTGTCAAAGGTAAAGTGTATTAGGTGCTAAAGAAGTTAATGGTTGGAACCCCGACTTCATGGAGGAAGAGGATACCCAAACTGAATATGACAAATCAACAATACAGAGTGAAAGTGACGTGGATGAAATCCCAGAAACTATTTTTTAGAAAAGGAACGACTTTTCTAATGAAGTGAACTCTCAAAATAAAAGGGTCGTCGAGGCTCCATCAGAAGATCCTTTTCACATTTATGATGTGTTAAACAAGAAACATGAGAATGATATTGGTGGTGTTCGATCACAAACAAGCGATACTTTAAAATACCCCCTAGGTTTTACACCTAGAGACACATCTAAAATAAATTCGAATCATGATCATCCTGTAAATGCAAGGGAAAACATGAGCACACAAGAGGATGTTGAATCAAACAAAGCAACTAAAATACCAAAAGAAGATGGAGAGGTTTCTGCTTGTTCTGGCCATTTCCAAAAAGCAACGAAACTTCGATTACAAGGTTCTTTCTTGCAATTTATGGAACATTTGGTGAAGGTAGGACATACAATGGGGTATAAGATGGAGGGTTGTATCAAAAACATTGAAGAAATCATTGAGTCTCAAGGAGTGCACGAAGTGAATCGATGAATTTTTTATCTCTAAATATTCAAGGTCTTGCCCAAAAGACTAAAAAAGATTGGGTTAAGGAGCTTTGTACTAAAAGCAAGGTGAATTTTCAGTCTCTTCAAGAAACAAAAATGGAAAATATTGATAGCAATATCAAATGTGTTGGGGTAACTCATCTTTTGATTATATTTATGGTCCTTCGGTTGGTAATTCAGGTGGTATACTCTGTGTGTGGGATCCTTGTATGTTTGAAAAACACAATTCTATGATTGGATTATTTTGTCTCCATTAAAGGTAAATGGATTCCTAACTCTAAAAATTTACTTATTATCTCGATTTATGCTCCTTAAGAACTAACCGATAAGAAGGTCTTTTGGGATTATTTACACTATATAATCGATAATTGGGCTGGTGAAGTGATTATAATGGGGGACTTCAATGAGGTTCGTTGTCAAGATGAACATTTTGGTTCTATTTTTAATACGCGAGAGGCTGCTATTTTTAATTATTTTATTTCATCGAGTGGTTTGGTCGATGTTCCTATGGGAGGCTGTTCTTTCACATGGGTTCATAAATCTGCTACCAAAATGAGTAAGCTTGACCGCTTTGTTATATCGGAAGGTTTAATGCAATAATGCCTAAATATCTCTGCCATAACATTGGATTGTTATTTGTCGGATCATCGCCCAATTTTATTATGTGAGTTATGTTTTGATTATGATCCCACTCCCTTTCGTTTTTATCACTATTGGATTGAGTTAGAAGGTTTTGATAAGCTTGTGGAATATGTATGGAATGATCACAATTCTGGTTATTCTAATGCCATGTCTCGTTTTATGAACAAGCTAAAGAATTTAAAGATGAAGTTGCGTTTGTGGATAAACTCTAAAAAAGAAAGTTTGACGTAACAGAATTCTAAATTGAAAAGTACCATGGTCGACATCGATAAGACCATAGATGCGGGGAATGCTAACTCGGATCTTTTAAATAATCGTATGAATATGATGAATTCTCTTCTTGATTTGGATAAGTTAAAGTCTTTGGAGGTGGCTCAAAAAGCAAAAATCAAATGGTTTATTGAAGGAGATGAAAACTCAAAATACTTTCATGGTATTCTTAATAAAAAAGAAACAACCTTGCTATTAGAGGCATTTTAGTTAATGGCGTTTAGATTGATTCTCCTTCAATGGTGAAAAATGTGTTTTAGTCTCACTTCAAAAATAGATTCGATTACCTATCTTCAACTCGTCTTTCTCTTGATATGAATTTTCCAAACCAACGTTCTTCGGATATTCAAGTTGATTTAGAAAAAAATGTTTCTATAGAAGAATTAAAAAGGGCCGTTTGGGATTATGGTTTGGACAAATCTCCCGGGCCGGATGGATTCACTTTTTGTTTTATCGAAGGTATTGGATTTTTTAGAAAACGATGTCATGGAAGCTGTTTCTTATTTCTTTCAACATGGTTCGTTTCCAAAAGGTGGCAATTCTTCCTTTATCGCTTTGATTCCTAAAACTCAAAATGCTAGCATGGTTCTATTGGGTGATATTATTAGTGATGTGAAATCGGCTTTTGTTGCGGATAGACAAATTTTAGAAGGTCCATCATTCTTAATGATTTGATTCAATGGTGTAAATCCAAGAAAAAGAAAACTATGATCTTTAAAGTTGATTTTGAAAAGGCTTTTGACTCGGTTTGGTGGGACTACCTTGATGATGTGTTAAAGACGTTTGGTTTTGGTAAGCGATGGTGTGGTTGGATTCAAAGCTACTTACGATCATCTAAAGGTTCTATTCTTGTGAATGGAACCCTACAAAATAATTTCAATTTCATAAAGGCCTCAAACAATGAGATCCTCTATCCCATTTCCTTTTTATTTTGATCATGGAAAGTCTACACCTTTATTTTTAGAATGTTGTCAATGCATGCATGTTCAAGGGTGTTTCTATTGGTTCAAATTTGCATTTATCTCATTTGTTATATGCCGACGATGTGGTTTTTTGGGGCAATGGTCTGATTCCAACATCTCAATCATTATTAATGGTCTGATGTGTTTCTTTTATGCGTTTGGTCTTCGTATTAATATGCACAAAAGCAAGCTAATAGGGATCGCTGTAGATGACGATATTATGAATCAAGCTGCTCATTTGATTGGTTGTTTGTAACTTAAACCTCCTTTTTCCTACTTTGGTTTGAAAATTGGTGGTCTTATGTCTCGCATTAACTCTTAGGACGATATAACAAGTTATTGGCTCGCTTATCTAAATGGAAGATGAAATATCTTTTAATAGGTGGTCTTCTTACTCTCCTCAAATCGGTCTTAGGATCGACTCTCATCTATTACATGTCTTTGTTAAAAGTTCCTTCACAGGTGCTTAAATGGATGGAATCTATTTGAAGTCGTTTCTTTAATGGGGTAGACGTTAAGGAAAAGAAGGTGTCTTTAGTTAACTGGAACAAAGTGATGGCGTCTAAAGATAGAGGTGGATTAGGAGTTTTGAGTTTCTATGCCATGAACCGTGCACTCATGTTCAAATGGGTTTGGATATTTAAAACTGATACTACTTCATTATGAGCTAGATTTATTAAAGCCATGCATGGCAAAGATGGTCATCTCGGTACAACAGTTAAGTCCCCCTTCCCCTTCATTTGGTTAGACCTTATTCGTGAATTAGACAATCTTAAGAATCAAGGTATTGACTTACTTGGGCTTATTAAGAAAAAGATTGGTAATGGTTTCGATACCTCTTTCTGGGACGATGTATGGAAGGGAGACATAGCTTTCAAATTTCTTTATCCTCGCATCTATAAGCTTGAAACTTGTAAACAAATCAATGTTGCAACTAAACTGGTTCATGATAATGTGAGACTCACTTTAACTCGTTTGCATAGAGGTGGTGCTGAGCTCGAACAATTCAACGACCTGATTAATTCTTTAGTTGATCTACAGCTCCCAAACATGCAAGATAGATGGTTTTGGTCCTTGTCGGGCTCGGGAGACTTTTCGGTTGCTTCGGTTAGACAATTCATTGATGATCACTTACTCCCCGAGCTTTCTTCTAGATTTTGTTGGAGAAAGATTGTTCCTATTAAAGTTAACATTCTTGCTTGGAAAGTTAAGCTTGACGTTTTGCCCACTCGGTTTAATTTATCTAAAAGAGGTTTGGATATTAATTCCATCTTATGCCCCATCCATGTGAAATACGCCGAGTCATCTAGTCACCTCTTATTTTCTTGCTTCATGGTGCGTGACATTTATCGTAAAATAGCCTCTTGGTGGATGTAAATTCTCCTCAGGTTTCTTCTTTTGAGGAGTGGGAGGTTTGGATGTCGAGTCTTGTTCTTTCTTCCAAGCGTAAACAACTTCTTGAAGGCGTTACCTATATTGCTTGGTGGTTACTTTGGAATTTTAGGAATAAATTGGTGTTTGGCTCAACCATTCATTCTAAAGCGGTTCTTTTCGACGACATCGTGGCTCGTTCCTTCCAATGGTGTAAACATAGGGGTAGATTCAAATTTAATTGGATAGATTGGCTTAAAAATCCTTCTCTTGTAATCATGTAACCTTTGTTTATCTAGCTCCTTGCTAGTTTTTTAATAATTCAGCCGTTCAAAAAAAGTGAAGAGTTAAGACTAGACAACTGTAATTTATGTCATGTCCTTGGGAGAAAACTTATGGTACTTGTGTACATACGTGATATAGGAACTTACACGCTCACTCGAATGGAGTTTGTATACTTAAAGTGCACAATTTTCATGTTTGTATACTTGGATACTAATCTCGCGAGCAATAAACATGATTATCGAGTAAACAATGATTTGTATGTGCGCTTGGCTTGCATATATGATAAGAGGCAATGGTGGCGGTATGGTGAAGAGGTTAAAGAAGATATGTGTTTGGATAATGTGTAGAAGTATTTGTATATGTGTTGTATGTTGGTTAAAGGATGTTTGGACAGAAATGTCGAAAAGACGCAAAAGCCCGTGCAACTAATGAGATTTTTAATTACCATTAGGGTTTTGGGATTCCAGCGATGCAAAATCGAGATGGTGGGGAATACCGATGCTATTTTGACGACTTTGAGATTAAATGTGAGCATCAGGTTAAGTTTGGGGACAAACTGTGTAATTTTTTCTTATAATTATTATTTATAGTTTTTATTTATTATTTATTGTTTATTATTATAATTTTTTATTTATAACAATGTGAAATTTTACATTGTGAAATTTTATGAACGATGTAATTTTTTCTTATAATTATTATTTATAACTTTTATTTAAATTATTATTATTATTATTATTATTTATTATAACATCACTTTATTAGAAAAATAAGATATTTAAAAAAAGTTAGTGGGGAGTCGAGATACTATCTGAGCCCCACTCCTTTAACATCACTTTTGTTATTATAACTTAACATAAAGTTGGATGGGAGTTTAGACACTAGTTGTGTTCCCACTCCTTTTTGAATACAAAAACTAACTCTATGAAATATAAATGTGCCACTCTTTACATTATTTGAGTGACTAATAAAAAGAGACTTAATGTGTGAAAGTGTGTCTAGAGCATCCTTATCGAATTCCCCGAACGTGGAGAAAGCAAATGGGATGAACTTGTATCCATTGTCTGCACATATTGACGCGTACTTCCTCTTTTTCTTTTCCACGACATTGTTTAAGGCTACCTCAGGGGCCCAGGAACTCACTCCCGTACCAGCAAAGGGAGAGATGCCAGTCACGTCCAAACATGCGTCTTTACCTTGGAGCTAGTTAAATAGTAAAAGGTCTGCAGGTCATAGATCTTTCCCATCCTTTGAGAGGAAACCCATTGGAGCATCCTTACGCACCAGATCCCGACTTTGGTACATATGTCAACAAGAATATCACGCACCAGGTTATGCCTGAACTTCACACCCACCTCACTAGAACAATGGATTGCATGCTCTCCCTATTGGTCTATCCGATGTACATTGCAACTCGGACAAAGACTACCTTCAGAAAACATAGGTACTGCAAGCCTATAGCACAACACAGAGCAGAACTGACGATGGTTCATCCTCTGTCCCAAGCCGTCAATAGGGATGGTGAAAAGAAATATTGCGCGTATGGGGCTCGAATGCAACTGAGAATAGCCACATGTCGTGGACTTAGTTCATATCTAGATACAAGGTCTTTCTCAATGGCACCAAAGTAACACTTTGCCAAAGTTTTCATCATTTGGGGGGCAGAAGCGCTAGTGGTGATAAAGAGGATGTCGACGTTGCATATATGATTGAAAGCATCAAGAGCATTTTGAAACCCATAAGAGACAATACATGTCTTCAATAATATATCGGCCTGAAGATTGCTCGTATGTAAACGAGAGGCAAGAAAAGTATACTGGATTATGTCTCCTGCTGAAAGGATGCTAAGACCACCCAGGTGGATTGGGAGAGTGGAAAGCCGCCACTGCCAATCACTAAACCCCGGCCCAGAAGCAGTAACAATCTTCTCCAATAAGGCATGTAACGCCTTATCAAATTGAACTTGCGCCTCCAATAAAGATAAGGGAGAACAAGTCCTCAAAGCATAGGAAAGTTTTGCCACCCCAGCGTGATTGCGAAGAAGAAGGAGCTCGCATTAGGGATCATGGAGTTTATGGATAGCATCCATTAAGGAGATGGTTTAGAAACCTACATCCAAACTAACTGAACCCCCCAAAAGTTTGACACCATTAAGCGGACAAGAAATATTTATAGGAAAGACACCTTCCACCCTACCTCTAGGGTCCTCCACGGGCCAAAAAAGTTCGGTCTTATCAACATTCAGAAACAAACCACGATTCGGGCCATCACACCTGATGATGTCAAGTGCCTTGACAACCATAAGAGTGTCTCCAACAATAGTACCGTCATCGAGATACCACGCTTGGAGGGTAAGCTCACAAGACTGATTAATCTTTTGGACCAAAGGATGCAGAGCTAGGGCAAATAACAAAGGACCCAGAGGATCCCCTTGTTGAACCCCTTGGCAAGACCAAAGAATAGAGTCTTCATAATAAAGCCTAGCAGGTCGAGAATAGCAAAACTCAACCCATGGGGCAATGGATGGGCACCGGGCCCTAGTTTCCTAAAGTAAGACACTATTGTCGACAAGATTATCTTTAAAATCCACAAGAAGCATAGAAAACCCAACCTCGTTACCCTTAGCCTCAACGAGTCTATTCACGAAATGCAAAACCGCCTCACTACCACCAGGGACGCCGACTCCAAATTAGAAGTCTTGTAAATATGTGTTTATAGCTATACCAACAGACGAGGAAGCAACCTTAGAAACAAGCCTCCTCCATACAGTGCCAACAACAATAGGGAGTAATCCACCACCTGGTTTGACCAAGGGAGTCAAAGGGGCACTAGCAATGAATTCCCCCAGCTCGCTAGGGCATTTCCCACTGAGGAACAAGTTTACAACCCCGGTGATAGATCCTAACAGATCATCAGAAACCACGGAAGCAGCCCCTCCCAAAATATCCATTAAATGTTGTGCTCTAAGCCCATCATGACCACATGATGTCCCTTTGGGAAATCTGTGAATCCTATTCATAACTAAGTCTTTATGGACCAAAAGGACATCCTCACCAAGTGGAGAAGAAGACAAGGTCGGAGGTGGGACAAAGGGGTGTTTAGCCTCGAGTTAATGCAAAGTATCAGGAGTGGATGGGGCGACACCAGAGGATGTGAGCACCTTAATAGCAGCGGTGAAGTGCCCATCACCTAACTTACGTTTTCACTGAAACCCAAAAACTTCGTCAAAGTTTTTGGGGAGTCGAGATACTATCTTAGCCCCACTCCTTTAACATCACTTTTTTATTATAACATCACTTTATTATTATTATTATTATTATTATTATTATTATTACTATTATAATTATTATTATTACTCTTATATACAATTCACAAATGGTCGGTGGCACTGTAGCTGCTACAGTGCTACAGTACCAGCCCAAAAATTTAGCCCAAAATCCGACCCAAAGTAAAAAAAAAATTGTAAAACAGACCCTCAACTTTTAATTGTTTACGACTTTTTTACATAAATTTTTTAAAAAATAAATAAAAAATGCCCCTCAAGTTTCTTTTATTCGCCCCCCGCCGCAACGCGCGGGTTAAATTCCAACTCGTTATTATTATTACACACAAACCTTTTTTTAACAAAATCATACACGTTAATAGATAATGAAAAAATGTTTGCATCGTACATTTCTAAAGGTGTATATTGTCTAACGTTTATTGACGAAGAGATGTATATTTCTTAACTTTTTCGACAAAGATGTAAAATACAAATATTAACAAAGCACGTAAATGTATTTTGCTGCTTACTTTAATTATTATTAGTTAATTATCTAAACTCTAACTACGGAATAATCAAACGCATGTTTCCTCCTCCTACTTCATCCCTGTCTTTACTTATATGTAACAATGTTTTAAAACCCGGGTTTTATATTAATCAAGTTTAATAGCCGGTTCATTGGGTCACCGGTTGAACCGGCGAGTCAAATTGGTTTTATACATATGTATACTTTTTCATATATTTAATCTGTAGTGTTGTGTGATCTCATAATTTATGTTACGTTCAACTGAACCAATGAAAAGATTAAGTCTTTACTGATAAACTTTACTTTTTAAGTTCTATATCTATAAAATTATTAGCAAAGATTTGTAAAAACAATGAACTTATAATTCAAAGTTAAAATCTTTTATATATAAGAAAGCAAAATCTCAAGTGGGGACTTTTGTATTTAAAAAAAAATCAAATCATACCTTATTTAGTAATATTTTTTTAATTTATAAATCTTTTTTGGATTTTTATAATTAATTAAACTTATTTATTTCCTAATCTGTGTTGCAAATTTTTATAAAACGTTTTTATTACCATATTTAAAAAAAATTGAAAATACACATGGGTTAGAATGCTATTTTCTTAAAGTTGGGACTAGAAATGTAACTGTTTTACAAAACATGGGTTCCACACAATCTCTTCTGGTAAAATCATCGTCTCTAAACAAATTAAACATAACATAAGACATAAACTCAAACCCAAATGCATATTTGGTTTTAATAATCCGCGCTGGTACAATATTTTAATGTTTTTATGTTGAATCAGAAAAGCCCCAATTTTGTACAGATTTGTATTCATTTCATATACTCGAATTATATTTACATCAAACCCTTATTGATTTAGTATACTCGAATTA
>BQNB010195215.1:0-11385 GCA_026074375.1 Tanacetum coccineum | reverse complement strand
TAGATAACTAATAAGGGCTATTTTAGAAGTGATTTTGAAACATGATGACTTGGCAGTTGTAGTCAATATAGAATTTGTTCCTTCAATAGTTGAAGAATGATGCCAGTAGGCCCTTTGTAGAATTAATCAGATGTGTGTATGGCCGTACCCGAAAACTCATATAGATATGTCTTATTGATTTTTGGTAATCTTGATTTGTTACATATACGAGAAATAGAATCGTTAAATAATGGAATGGCATTGATTCATATCCATTTTTAACATGGTATCGGAAACAAAGGGATTGTAAATTCATAAATCATTTTTCTGTGTCTTTATGAAACCACACTCGGATATTTCTGGGAGCATTGGCGTGTTGCTAGATGCTTACCAATGTTATTATATAATTTATACATGTCCAAGTGGGAGCTGTTCGAATATGAACAAATATAAATTATATATGTCCGAGAATTTATTCGAGCCTAAGAGGACGCACACGTTAATATGTAGAACAACGTTTTAATGTATTAATGTAATATATTAATTAGTGTTTAACAAAAGATCGTTAAATGTTTAACGAGAAATAAATATTAGTCGTTAAAAGGTTTAAAGGACTAATATGTAAAAACTGAAAAAAGAAAGGGTGCGGTTTGGCCCCTTGTTTCCTTATACCGGTCGAACTACCTCCTCATGAGGAGGTGGGAGACTTTAATTGCATGACAAGTTGAGAGGAGTATATAAGGAGGTCTTAGGGTCCTTGAGAGCTCATAACTTTAATCCCAAAAATCCTTAAATCTCTCCCTTGTGTTTCTTGTGTTCGACCGAACCTTACAACCCTCTAAGGGTTTTGGTTTTTGTTCTCGGGTGACATGTGATCGAACCAAACAACCCTTTAGGTTTTGTTTGGCGATCGAACACCACAATCTTGTAGTTTTGTTCGTGTATTGATTGATTCAAAGACGAAGGTTATCGTTTGGTTAAACACTACTAGTACTAGCATACACGTTGTTTGCTAAGAACGTATTGTATGTGTAAAATTAAAAGGATTATTCTTTTGATCCTTGGTGGTTTCGCGTGGTGTTATACACACGCGTATATTGAAGACGGTGTAACGTTTATTGCTAAAAGCAGTGTAACGTTTCTTGCTAAAAGGTACACATCTTCAATCCCTTGTTAATTATAAGTTCTATACGTGTTTGATCTTTTCGTTGCGTACTCGTGATATGTTTAATTGTTAATTAGATCTAAAATCTCAACACCACCTACATCTCATACCACCCAAGATTGTGCATTCCCCCCAATATTATTTCAAGCCATAATTAAGATAGATCCATACATTTCTTGACATCTACATTCACAATTGTAATTTTTTCTCAACTAAATCTTTATTTTGAAATACCTATTTTTCTTTCCATAAAAGGAAAAAGACTTGAAATAATAGATTAACTTGTTTTTCCATACTTGGAACTCACATTCAATGTGATTCGCCAAGAATAATTTTTTTAAAACTCACAATTAGAAATTTTTCTTAACAAATATTGTCTATCTACATAGTTAATACAAATAAAAAATAATTACCCTCTCTTGAATGAATCTTCAAGATCTACGATTGTTATGTTATCTTGACTTATTTGATTTTAAAGATAAAGCAAAATGAAGATGTGTGATTCATTACATCGTGTACATGAATCACACACATACGTCATAACTTATTTTTAATATACTTATTTATATCCTAATTATAAATTTATTAGGTTTAAATTATGCTTGGAATGATGAAACCCGACTACAAAAGAACCAAAGCCTACATACCAAAAATCCATCACCAAAGGTCTACTCCAAACAATGCCAAAAGCTCATTCAAAACTCTTCAAAATCGCTTCATTCATGAAGGAAGACACATTGAATCCTCTTTCACCTTTGGCAATGACATCGTTGATCAATTCAAATCCATTCAGTTTGATTATCTCCTCACCTTAAATGGTCACATTTGCCCTCGTTTCATCATCGAATTCTATCACAAATTCAAACTAATTCAAAATGTGCATGATATGTCTCTTTCGATTGGTTTCACCATTCGAGACAAAGAATTCATTATGTCACTCAAAAAATTCGATCAAGTCCTTCAAATTCCATACAAAGGAACATGTGTCTTCTCAAAAGATTACTCATTAGAACTTTTAAACACTACTCGTGAAAAACATGCCTCTTATCAAACTAATCTTCCAAACATTAGAGATGTCATTCAAAACATTTGCATTCCTTCAAGTCATCAAAGTTGCTCAAATCCTACCATTATCCTTCGAGATAATCTTCCTCCCAACATCAAGGATTAGGAACTCATTGTTTGAGAAAATGTCATTTGTGTCGACGCTCACAAGAGCTCCATAGATGCATGCTCCGCTATCATGCTCCATCATCTCAAGAACTCTTAAAACTCTAACCTTGCCTACTTCATTGCTCACAAAATTGAGAGTATCAAAAATAGAGTTAATTGTCCTCTTCTATATGGTTTACTCATTACTCGCCTTTACCGATTCGTTTTTGCTAGACATCCTAAACTCGTTCATCCTTATCATATACTACAATTCGTCTTGTACTATCGAATGATGAGTTCCATAAATCGAAAGAATGAGAGAAAGAGGAATGAGAATGAAGAAGCTAAGCTTGACATACCGTACTCACCATCATTAGTAGAAAGCTCAAACTAATCATCCCCTTTGCTAGGATATCGGTCATCCGTGGATCATCTCTAAATTAGGCATAACCGATTCTCTAGGAATTATGAATTTCTACTTTAGGATAATATTATGCTATCTTGTTAAATATCTGTAGCATCTTTTGTGTTAAACTGAGCCATCTTGAACTAAATGTATGCGAATAAATGCTATGCATGCATGAACTAGATGATGAAACTACGCACTTATTTATCATGACATATCGTATGGATACTTCAGCATAATGATAATTTGTTTTGAGTTTTTGGTGAAAAACTGTTGTTCTGGTTGTTTTTGTTGACAACTGCGACCCACGGATCCACCATATCGTAGATCCGTATGTTGTTTTGGTGGATCCGAGTCTCACTCAGTCCAGGTGCCAAAAATTTGATATTTTTTATTTTTTAACTTTTTTACTTTATCTTATAACCATGCTATATGATGCTATATGGATCTTAAACCTTAGGATAAAATACCTCCTCCATATAATCCAAGAACCTTCATACCAAAGCATACACCCCATGTCTTTTATAAGACACACTTTTACAACTTTAATACTCAAAAATGAAATGTCTACTTCCTTAAATGATTCCACACCCACAATCAAAAGGAAAATCATCAAAGAACATCTCTCAAAACTCAAATCAAATCAAATTGATCCACATATCACTCTATAACAACCCACAACTTTCATCAATGTAATTATTCATCTATTAAATTAGATACAATTTTCATCAATGTAATATCTACTTATTAAATTAAGTACAACCATTTTCACGGGAATATTTTTGCTTTATTCCACATGTTACGCAACGTAACTTGCCTAACCTAAGTAAACGAGCTCACGCAACCTACCTATGCCAATTTCAACAACGTTTATAGCCAGTAAATGTTATAATATGTCAAGCAATATGTTTTAAACTCTATTTTATCATACGTTATCTATTTAACGTACTTTTCAAAACGTTATTACAAAACGGATATTATACGTTAACGTTTAAATCAAAACCCTAATTTCATGTAATGTTTACATACAAACTGAATGTTCAAGCTTACAAGGCATGTGTACAATTGTACAATGCATAACTTTTGAATATTAATTCCCTCCAAAACCAATGTAAGCACAATTTGACTATGCATAAATTCAAATAAGCTCATTTTCCCTCCATTTTCATTCTAGATTTTATACCACCTTTTAAACACAACTTACAACACTCGAATGCACCACATTTGAACTATAGTTACCCTTCATTTTAGCCCTTACTCATCCTAAACTAATCAAACCCTAACCCGAAAACCCTAAATGATCTATTTTATGCTAACTAGTTTGAACCAAGTTTTAACCAAGCAACCACCCTAACTCAACCATGACTCACCACCTTGCTAGCCACCTTCAGCACTTTGCCAATTCCCTAGCACCCAAGCACCTCCATGAATCACCTACTAGTCTCCTTGAGCTCTAAGAAAACCCCTTGTCACCTCTTTGATAACCGAACACCCTCATACACCTCTTAACACCTCTCTAAGCTATCCTAGCTCTAATCCTAGTCACTAGCTATTCCTTGTACACCACACCAAGTTTACTTGGCCACCACTCTAAGTAAACTTGGCCTCCAATCCTTTTTAAGCCCTATATAAGCCGAAACATACACACTTTCACAAACACACAATTTTATCAAAACTACTCCCAAAAGATGTTCTAGCCATGCTATAAAAGAGAAGTAAAGATCTTTAAGCTAAGTAGAAGCCAAGAAATAAGAAAAGAACGGTCCTTGAAGTCATCTCCATGTTTTCGAGTTGTTTTTGCCCATTTCGACCCATTTTTACCACTTCGTGTACTGGTAAGCCTTCAATCTCGTTCAATAAGCTCTAGTTGTCTTTAAAATCTTGTATGAACTTTTTTTTAATCCTTTGATCAAACTAAATCATTCATTTGGTTTTCCTAAACCAAACCAAACCCTAATTCGCACCTAAAAACCCTAATACGCCATATTCGTGTACTTATCAAGCTAAAAGCTAAAAACTGATTTAATAAGCTAATTTGACATTTCTATAAGCTTGAAAACTAATCTTAAAACCTTAAACCCATTGGGTTAATCTTTTTAAACCAAACAAACCCATTTTGGATTTTTAAGCTCACAAGCTCTTTTCATAAGCTATAAGCTCGTAAAAGTTACTTAGTTTAGCTTATAGTAATAAGCTATAACCTGCAAAATTGATTTCTAAATCAAAAATATCAATATTATGGTTTTTGGACTTAATTCGCAAATGGTTTCATGCAAAGGGGTATATATTGTAAATTCTTGAAACATATAACTAGAGGGGCTGAAAATGTAATTATCCTAAAGTTAAACTTCAGGGGTTGTTTTGTCATACTTGAAAGTTAAAGGTTTAATGTTTTAAAAATATAATTAAAGGGTTAATTTTGTAAATATATATATATATATATATCAAGGGTATATATTGTCATTTTCATATTCTCAAGGGTATAAAATGTAATATTTTTATATTAATTATAAAAATATATTTAAATATTATAAGACTCGATTTTATTAAAACCCGACACATTTGTCGTTATCATTCGTCGATCGAAACACTATAAAATCAATTATGTTATATATTTAACATAATTTATCATCCGCTAGCTTTTGAAGAAACTTAAAAAGATAAAACCTTATCATTTAATCTATAACGTATCACGTTACTAGGGAGTTTCATGTGAGGGGGGTTTCATTGGGTAGACGTTTTTGGACGAGATGCTGGATTACTATTTAAATTGACCTATCTCCTCAACGTTTACTACATTACCTTGATTATGATAGCCCGAACATGATACGAGTTTCATGAACTATCAAACCAAATCATTGCATTAAACTTTATAAATATCAAACTAAGACTTGACATATTACCCCAGGTTGCTTGACAGGCTTTTACACTCATTTGAATTTAAATTTCATAATGCAATCAACTATACCTCGAGTTAATGTGAGTTCAAGTCCCACCATTAAAAAATTGTATTTTCTAAATCTTGTTGGGGAGATACATG
Organism: Tanacetum coccineum; assembly: GCA_026074375.1. Lineage (NCBI taxonomy): Eukaryota > Viridiplantae > Streptophyta > Magnoliopsida > Asterales > Asteraceae > Tanacetum > Tanacetum coccineum. The sequence continues at coordinate 5,643 of BQNB010195215.1, read as the reverse complement.
CTAATAAAACCATGAATACAAGTGTTTTCTAACTGTAATCTAATCTTGATAAATATTGCCTACGTTTGCCTTCACATAGCCAATATTTCTAAATCAGGAACCATTCGTCACTTGTCGAGTGAAATGTGAATATTGTAATATATCTAATGGGGGTGACGACTCCTGTTGGTGTACCCGTACATAGGGTAACCAAACGCACTATATTGAACAAAGAGGATACACTTTAGGCCAATTCATTTCCTTAAGACAGTTTGTTCCTTCAAGTCGTTAAATTGAACTTCGGATGTTAAATTTTGGTTGCATGAGCTAGGGCAATAATACTATTTCCATGAGATTGTATTCGTTCAATTATACCACTTAGAGACTTGTATTCAAACTATTACAGTGCAAAACACTGTGAATTTCACTACAACCTTTGTGTTGAACTTTTACATTTTTATCTCATGTAATTGAGCAATATGAAGGCATGAAGAGTCATGGACAGGAGGATGTTCCACAACCTATTATCATTCATCGATTATTTAGAAATGATTTAGAGACCCTTGTTGTAAAAACATTATGATGAATAAATGAATGATCACATAATCTTCAAAAACGTCTCTTTTGAGTCATTTTCTATTATTGTTACTATGATTCATGAAGTAATACCCCAGATTAGCTTCCGTTGCTATATGTCAAATATAGGGGTGTTACAGATTGGTATCAGAGCCACGGTTATAGAGAACAAGGTTAAAACCTAAACTATACCTACTTTTTTCAATCCAAGAAAGTCTTCCGTGCCATTGCATTTCCCGAATAGTATGTAAAAGATACATAACTATTATATTAAATATAAATAACTTATGTTATTTCCACTAGGTTATTTCATAAATATGTCTTCAAACACGTCCGACTATATCTACCTTATTATCGTCCCATCTGATGTCGATGTTGAGGATGCCTTTTCCTTTACAAACACTCCTGACTATACTCCGGCTTCACCGAACTATTCCCTAGCCTCACCGGGAAACACCTCTCCTGATCCTTCAAATGATTTATCTATTCCACCACTACAAGAATATAATGTTACTAGTAATGAATCACCTATTCCACCACTACAAGATCCTATTGCTCCACCAACTGTTTTACCTCCATCTCTAGTGTTACCACTATCATCAATGTTTAATTTCCAAGATTTCTTTCTTCCCAAGGAGATTTTACCACCTAAGAAATAAGCCCGTTCCTGATCATCCTCCTTTACTTCTACCCTACCTCAAGTATTTGAGTTTGGAGAGAATTATCATGGCGTTACAGACACGTCTTACGCACGCCATGAGGAACAAATTGAGACTATTCTGAATCATTTAGATGAGCTCCCTCTTGAGCGCATTGAGCACATAGAAGATAAGATAGAAAGTCTTGGTAATGGTCGAGTAATTATACAACAAGATTTTGATCAACTAGAAACTGAACTTCATGAAGCCCGTGCTCAGATTGATGGATTTCAGAGAGAGTAAATAAGGGATGATGACGAGATTGTTCTTGCTTGCGTCAGGACTTCTACTCTGGAGATACTCATCGAGGATATCCAGATTCGCCACCGATCAGATATGAAGAATCTTCTAAACAAAATCCAAGAGCTCAAGAACCACAAGGGAGGACCATCAGACTACTAGACTAGATCTTTATCATTTACAGCTTTTGTTAGAATCTAACCACTGGATGCGTAGCATTAATAATGACACTTGTCAAATTTTGACTATGTAAAAATAGGTAAAATAAGTTGTTTATGACTTAATACAGTGGTGATTCTATTATACCTCGTTGTTTTATGATACTGATTTATGTTTATCGTAGTTGTCTATCTTATGTCCTGTATTACGATTACTCATGTACGGTATGATCTATAATGAGTTATCTAAGTGGTCGTGGTATCATACCACAACCACTAAGAAGTAAACCACTCCTCGAGAAACCTAATAAGTTAAATGCTTGTTAGAATGTCAATTCCAAAATCTTCTGTTATATCCTACAATATAATATTAAAGAATGTGTAATTCTTATTAGAACTTGTATCAAAATAAGAATCTATTCAATGATATGTTAAATAAATTCAATATCACTAAGTATGAAAGTTTTTATGACTTGTGATATGACTATCATTATATAAATTCTTATTTTGTGTTGTCTTGTAAACGTTGATAGAATGTCTCCCAAGAGGACATCAACATCTGTAGAACCAACCATGACTCAGGCCGCCATCAGAAAACTAGCTGCTGATAGTATTGCCGCAGCTCTAGAAGCACAAGCTGCAACTATGGCAAATGCTAGCAATACCAATAGGAACACCGGACAAGGAGAAGATACTGTAGCAAGAAAATGTAGCTACAAAGAGTTTATGAGTAGCCAACCTTTCAATTTTAAAGGTACGGAAGGCGCTGTTGGCCTCATCCGCTGGTTTGAACGAACTAAATCTGTATTTTCCCATAGCAACTGTACCGAGGACTGCAAAGTGAAATTTGCTACTGGTACTCTAAATGAAGAAGCTTTGTCCTAGTGTAATTCATTCGCCCAGCCTATTAGAATAGAGAAAGCCTACAAGATCACCTGGTCGGAATTTAAGAAGCTCTTGATAAAGAAGTATTGTCCCCGAACTGAGGTCAAGAAAATGGAAGATGAATTTGACAATCTGACTGTAAAAGGAAATGATCTCAAGACTTACGTTAGAAGATTCCAGGAGTTGGAAACCTTATGTCCCACTATGGTGCCAAATTCTGAGAAAATGATAGAAGTTTTCATCGAAGGATTGTCCCGAAGTATTGAAGAAAATGTTACCGCTTCAAAGCCTCAAACTTTGGAAGAATCTATTACCATAACTCAGAGGTTAATGGATCAGGTAACAAAGCACAATTTTGTGCAAGGAACCAATGATCACAAACGAAAGTTTGATGATAGACCAACAACAACAAACTTCGTAACAACAATAGCAACCGCAACAATGATCATCAACAACAACAAAATAGATGCAAGGAAACCATCAGGGCTTATGCTGTCACCCCAACTGAAAACAATAGGTATGCTGGAAACCTTCCTTTGTGTAAGAAATGCAACTTGCATCACACAGGACCTTGCATTGTCAAGTGTCAGACTTGCAACAAGGTGGGTCATCTGACCAGGAACTGCAAAAACAAAGGGCCAGTCATTAGAAGCAACCTACAACCAGTATTTGTAACTTGTCATGCCTGCGGAGAGAAAGGGCATCAAAGTTAGTGCTCAAGAGAAACCAACAATGCCCATGGAAGAGCATACTTGCTGAGGGACAAGAATGCTCACCAAGACCCGAACGTAGTCACGGGTATGTTCCTTCTAAACCAACATCTAGCTAGAGTATTATTTGATTCTGGAGCTGATAAAAGTTTTTTATCCATATCTCTTGCTTCTATGCTTAATATCCCACCAATTACACTAGATACCACCAACGACATTGAAATGGCCGATGGAAACCTAGTAGGCACTAATACCATTATCCAGGGTTGCACCCTAATCTTGCTAAACCAACCTTTCGAAATTGATCTCATGTCGATTAAACTCGGTAGTTTTGACGTCGTCATTGGTATGGATTGGTTATCCAAGTATCATGCTAGAATTATCTGTGATGAGAAAGTCGTCCACATCCCCATTAATGGTGAAACTTTAATCATCTGAGGTGATCGAAGTAAAACCCGACTAAGCCTCATATCCTGTATTAAAACTGAAAGGTATATATCTAGAGGATGTCAAGTCTTCATGGCCTAAGTAATGGAGAAGAAGTCAGACAATAAACGACTGGAAGATATACCAGTAGTCAAAGAATTTCCAGAAGTTTTTCCTGAAGATCTACCTGGCCTTCCCCCAGTTCGCCAAGTAGAATTTCAAATCGATTTAATTCCAGGAGTGGCACCAGTAGCCCGAGCACCCTACAGATTAGCTCCTTCAAAAATGCAGGAACTATCTAATCAACTACAAGAGTTAGCAGATCGAGGTTTTATCCGACCAAGTACTTCACCTTGGGGAGCTCTTGTCTTATTTGTTAAAAAGAAAGACGGATCTTTTAGAATGTGTATTGATTACTGGGAGCTGAATAAACTCACCGTAAAGAATCGTTACCTATTACCCAGGTTCGATGACTTATTCTACCAACTTCAAGGTTCTAGTGTTTACTCGAAGATTGACTTAAGATCAGGCTATCATCAACTAAGAGTCAGGGATGAAGATATTCCCAAGACTGCTTTCAGAACGCGGTACGAACACTACGAATTCCAAGTGATGCCATTTGGTTTAACTAACGCGCCTGCTGTGTTCATGGACCTCATGAACCGTATGTGCAAACCATACTTGGATAAATTTGTGATAGTGTTCATCGATGATATTCTTATCTACTCTCGTAACAAAGAAGAACACGGAGATCACCTAAGGATAATTCTGGAATTACTCAAAAAGGAGAAATTATATGCCAAGTTCTCCAAATGTGATTTCTGGATAAGTATCGTGCAATTTCTCGGGCATGTGATTGATAGTCAAGGAATTCACGTTGACCCCGCCAAGATTGAAGCAGTTAAGAATTAGGAATCTCCTACCACACCCACAGAAATACGCCAATTCTTAGGACTAGCCGACTACTATCGGAGATTTATCAAAGATTTTTTAAGATTGCAAAGTCTTTGATAGAATTAACCCAGAAAAACAAGAAGTATATCTAGGGAGAAGACCAAGAGTCAGCTTTCCAATTGCTAAAATAGAAACTTTGTGAAGCTCTAATCTTAGCATTACCAGAAGGAAACGATGACTTTGTCATTTACTGTGATGCATCCCATCAAGGCCTGGGAGCAGTGTTAATGCAAAGGGAAAAGGTTATTGCATATGCATCTCGACAACTTAAGCCTAATGAAGAAAACTATACCACACACGACCTTAAATTAGGAGTAGTTGTGTTAGCTCTTAAAATTTGGAGACACTATCTGTATGGCACAAAGTGTACTGTGTTCACTGATCATAAAAGTCTTCAGCATATCCTTGATCAGAAAGAGTTGAACATGAGACAATGCTGTTGGTTAGAATTGCTTACAGATTACGATTATAAGATTCACTACCATCCTAGAAAGGCAAATGTTGTAGCAGATGCCGACCTTTCACCCAAAATTACCATCACAAATCCTCGAAGCCCAAACCGAGGCAATCAAAGAAGAGAACATCAAAGCAGAGAACCTATGAGGAATGGACAACACATTTGAAGTACGTCCTAATGGAACCCGATGTATCAAGAATCGAAGTTGGTTACCACTCTTTGGTAATTTGAGAGACTTGATCATGCATGAATCCTATAAATCGAAATATTCCATCCACCCAGGTTTTGAAAAAAATGTATCAGGATCTAAAGAAACTCTATTGGTGGCCTAACATAAAGGCAATCATCGCAGAATATGTTGGCAAGTGTTTGACATGATCTAGAGTTAAAGTAGAATGTCAGAATTCATCCGACTTATTAATACAACCAGAGATTCCTACATTGAAATAATAAACAATAACGATGGACTTCGTTACAAAACTACCCAAAACATCAAGCGGACATGACACAATTTGGGTCATTGTAGATCGCCTTACAAAATCAGCACATTTCATCCCCAC
>BQNB010195214.1:0-11385 GCA_026074375.1 Tanacetum coccineum | reverse complement strand
TAATTTAGTTAAAAGTTTATTTAATTCATAAAAAATACAAAAATTATCAAAAAAATATTTTGCTTTTTTAGAAAATTTTCTTTTGTCATCTAGTTTGTAGGAAAAATATAAAAATTTTCGTAGGGTCATTTTTATAACTTTTCATCGTTTAAAGAACGGGTCCGGGTACGGGATTTTGTTTTGACTCGTTTTTGGGTCAAACGAACTCCGTTTTCGGTCTAGTCTTTTTCATTCTTCGTTATTTGGTCCATAGAGTAGTTTAGAAGCGAAAATTTCTTCGTAGGGTTATTTTTAAAGTTTTTAGGTTTTCCCCCTTTTGTTCGGGATTCGGGCCTTCGTTTTCTAGTTTAATTTCGTAATTTCTAGGTTTTTCTTAAACGTTTTAGTCCGTTATTATCTAATTTGACTTTTTCAACTTCCCAAACCAATTCCTCCCTTCAAACTCAAATCTTCGATCGTATCGATTTACCATTCCAGCCTCGTTGGGGATTTACGACCCGGGAAAGCTCTATACTACTTCTCGGTATCATTGATTGTTGGTTTTTACACTTCTTTATATATTTTATATTTTGTTATATATTATATATATTTACGGTGTGAATACGACCGATCAAATATTCTCTCAACCCCTTAGACCTTTGTTATATTTTGTTTGAGCCTTCCCAACCTATTCCATAATAGAACGTTACTCTACCTAGGGAGTTGTAAAACTTCTTGTGAGTTTTCAATGATCGCATCAAGTTTTTGGCGTCGCTGCGTGGGGAATAGTTAGGTTTTGAAGTTTATCTAGCTTAGGTCCACTCGCTTGATTCCTTTCAAGTCAGATTTTATTTTTTTATTAGCTTTCTTTTAGTCTATCTTTTCTTTGTTCCATTTGTTTTTGTAAATCTTTTCGTTGACCTTCATGGGAGACGAAAATCCTATCCGTACTCTTGGAGACTATTCCAGACCTAGCCATGAGGGCTATCGAAACTCCATTGAGCTCCCCGATGGGAACAATGTAGTGCCTATGCGATCCGATAGCATCCGGTTGGTGTAAAACGAATGCTTATTCCACGGACTACAGTCCGAGGATCCAAACCAACATCTTAATGATTTTCTCAAACTAATGGAGTCAGTTGACCTTGATGTTGTAAATAGGGAAAGAACGCGCCTGCGTTTATTTCAATTTTCCCTTCACGATCAAGCTAGCAATTGGCTTGAACGTCTCCCTGCATGATCCATCTCCACCTGGGAGGATCTTACTACTCGTTTCATTGCTCAATTCTTTCCACTGAGAAAGACTGTAAAACTTTTGAATGACATCCTGATGTTTCAACAACATCAAGGTGAATCTCTTTCTTAAGCATGGACTCGTTTCAAGGACTTACTCCAAAAAGTCCTGAATCATGATATCGATCTTTGGCTCCAAGTTCAAATCTTTTATGACCATGTCAATCCCGCCACAAGACGAACCATCGATCATTCGGCCGATGGTAAGCTTTGTGACAAAAACGCCAGAGAATCCTGGGCATTATTAGAAGACCTCACCCCCTAGACCCAAGGGACTTCGCTAAACCGATCAAGGCAATCTTTTTGCCTCAAGATGCCTCGAGTACATCCGATCGTCGTCTCATCGAGCTCGAAAGTCAAGTCCAACGCTTGATGGAAGCTCATCCTGCTCCTAAATTTAAGTGAATAAAATCGCTTCTTCATGCGAGATCTGTAGTGGTCCCCACGACACTCAATATTGCATGGAAAATCCCGAGCAAGCTTTTGTTGATTACGCATCCTCGCGTACTGACGAAGCGAGAGGCAAGTTGTTCACTTTCAAACCCGAGCAAAACAATCTTGGTGACACCTATAATCCGTCATGGAAAAGTCACCCAAACCTTAGGTGGATGCAACCTCAAAATTCTCAAAACAATTTTTCAAACCCACCTAATTGTTTTCAGCCCAATGGTTCATTCCCGAATCGTTCCTTCAACAAGAATCCTCAAAATTTTAACAATTAATCAAATCTTAAAGGATTGGTGTCTAACTTCATGGCATCTCAAGACGCTAGAGTGTCTAAGTTTGAAGCCAATTTCAAACAACAACAAGGCGAGATGACCAATAAAATTAACACATTCTTGAAGGCCATCAATAATTGAATGACAGGAGCACTCCTAAGTGACACGGTTAAGAACCCGAAACTAAATGATAACTCTACCTCTCCAGTTTTGTCTGCTTGTTCTTACCCAACGGAAGACCCCCAATGCACATCTTATGTCCACAATTCGATCAATGCTATTAAAACATGTTCCAAACAACCTAATAAAAATTACCAATCAAAAATTAGAACATTAAGAGTCAATGAAATTGGAACACCAAAACTAAAAGAACCCGAACAACCTTTAGATGATGAGTTTAGGGATTTACACCTTAACTTATCGGTTCTTAAAGTCCTAGCTCATGCTCTAATGTATAATGTCATTCTTGATAAATATGTGGAAAACTTAGCGTTAGGAAAGAATAGGTCCGCGTTCATTCAAGGTGAGATGACTAAGAAAATGAAGGATCTCGGATTATTCACCTTGCCTTGTAGACTAGGGGACTCCATGCCTTTTGATACCTTAGTTGATTTAGGGTCTTGTGTGAACATAATCCCATTATACCTTTTTAAAAAGCTTAAGATCAGATTATTAGAAGAGACTGACCATGTCTTTGGGTTAGCCGACAAGACCAAGTCCTATCCCGTAGGAATTGTCAAAAGTGTAGAAGTTCACGTAGGAAGGTTAAAACTCTTAGAAGACTTCTATATTATAGTTATGAAAAAGGACCCCGCAACCCCTTTACTCGTATGAAGAGGATTCTTAGCAATCACTGGTGCCGTGATAGATTGTAGAAAAGCCAAAATATCGGTTGGAGAAGGAGTTACTAGGTCAATATTTATGGTTAAAGAAATCAACCCAGGTGACGAAGAAATAACTTATTGGACCACCTTAGGAAAATGAGAGTCTTATACACCACGACCTAGTATGGATGCAATAGGTGCCCGAACCCCTTATTATGCTAAGAAGGACTTCGCTGATTACCATTTGCCCGGCGAATGGGAACTCGCTAGAGATGCCGAACACAACCCCTTTAAGGACATCCTAGTGTTTAGAAAGATGGTAGAATTCTTAGGAACTATACCAATCAATCTTAAAGGAAATATGTGGGAGTCGGAGGATTTGATAGAATACCCAATTAACTGGGATAGGCCACCAAAAGAAAGAGATGGTGCGTGGCACATTAGGATCAAGTTGATAGACGGAGAAAAATTCAAAAATACATTTCAATCAATTTCTACCTCTAGGAAGCTATCTGCAAAAATAGAATCCAAGAGAGATCATCGACTTGGACCACTTCCATGATTCCTAGACATGTGACTCCAAGCCTAGCTAAAAGACTCTCTAATAAACAAAAGCGCTTGTTGGTAGGCAATCCAATTCTTTTAATTTAATGCATTTTAGGAGTGTCTTGTGTGTTTTATTATTTATTGTTTGTTTTTATATGTTTGGATTATTATTTGATCATGCTTTGTTTTGTCTTTAACCTCGTTTTAATTGCAATAAAAGGTATTTCATAAAATTGTTAAAGGAAAATCCGGTTTCTAAGAACCATTTCAAACATATTAAATAAACTGTTTAGATTAATTCACGTCTCATGTCATATGATTGTCTTAACTAATCTCAGGTTTATGCAGTATTTTTGCATGAAATAACTCATAGAATTGCGTGCATACATTTTTTTCTAAGAAAACGAATGTGAAATTTTCACAGTGCTTGGAGACGACGTAAGGGTTAAACTTGACGACGTTACGTCTCCAGACTTGTGAAAATTCGAATTTTTTATTATTTTTGAAAAAAAATTGCATAATTTCCAAAACTTGTAATTTTCTTAAAAACATGCAGAAAATCTTGATTACATTAACACATTCTAGCTATCTTTACTGCTTTTATAGAGTCTAAACCCTAAAAGTTTCATTGTATATATCATTATCCCGTCGATTTTACGCCAGGTGTAGTTGTTTCTTGTCTTTGATTTACAGGTTATACTTGATGAGAAGAAGCCTAGGAGTTCTTAAGAGTTTCAGTGGACGATTCTTGGATGACAATTTAACCATCTTATCATTTGTTTCTTCTTTATTATTGAGCAAACCAGAGGAGTACTAGTTTTTTTTTACTTTTTTCTTTTTTCCTTTATTCGTTTTACGGGTACTTTTAAGAACATTGGGGTCAATGTTCATCTTAAGTGTAGGGGGAAATAAGCCTTAGAAACTATTCCTTTAATTGTCATTTGCTTTGTCCTTAAAATGATGAGTAATATATCGAAACATAACGTAGACGGTAATTTTGACCCAAATTTTTTAAAACAATATGACACATACCGACGAAAACTGAGTATTATTAGCGTCTCATGGATAAGAATTATATGACTAGCAAAAAAACCCTCTAAAAATTCCACCCCAAAAATATGAGGTTCGCCCCTAGATCTTTAGGAATTCAGGTATTCATTTTTGATACATAAGATAATTTTACCTTTAGCTTTCTCGAGTTAAGGAGTCCATGGATTTGTTCATGCATATGTGGTTTCATCGCCTTTTCTAGAGCATTGATATCGATTAAAATTATATGAGAGTAAACCGGTAGTATATTAAATTCAAGAACTTGTTTTTGTGATGCATCTCGAGACCGTATAGTGAGTATTAGGATTTGCTAAATGATAAAAGGCACTAGTATTAACCCATGTTTTAAACCTGTATTTGTTACTATGGTCGTCTCGATCATATAACTATCCCACACCCTTGCCATTTTTTAGTGCAAGATTCCCCTAGTACACCCCTCCGAGCCTATCCTTTTCACGGTTCTCGTAAATTTTTGGTGGATTCTAGAATTATTAATAAATTGTTACCTTTAACCAATTGTTACACCCAAATCGCCTTAGCATTCCTTGTATGTACTCATTTTTAGTACATTATTGTTTTAACACAAGTTAATTATTTAAGTACATGGTTGCTAAGTCTTTATCCTTGTATATACAGTTTTGGGGCAATTGGAATTCATAGTAGTATTTATTTTGCGGAAGTATGAGGAAGAAAAGTTAAATCATAACCCCATATTTGTTCGATGGTCTCCATGTTATGTTGATCCACCTCAATTCGGGTCATTAGTTAGCTTAAGTATTGAGTATCAAAAAAGAGTTTGATGTATAGTTGTGTAGAGTTTGTACGTCTTTGTCCGAGTGGTCGAGTATTGGCTTAGCAACCCAATCAACGTGTATTCTTATAAATAATTAACTCACCACTTCACCATAAATTCACCTAAAAAGTCACCCCCAAATATATCCCATCCATTTTCATTTCCATTATTGTTATCATACACCTACACCCCACATCCCGTAAAGACCTATTTGATAGTAATTTTTAGTACTTGCGTCTAGCGATGGAGATTTGATCCGTTACCAAGCCTATGGTAATTTATATGCTACGACATGTAATGAGTGTTATTTTCTCGTTTCCTATACTATTGTAATTCATTATACGCCTGAGAGAAAGAGAGAATCTAAACAATTATGTGAGGTGCTAGTGTATAACTTTTGTGCTTTTAATTACGAGGTCTAGAAGGTTATGTCGTAAAATATCTTTAAAAAGTAAGTTAAATGCCCCCGATACTGCTATTTTCTAGGTAGAAAAGCCCATTTGCTTGAGGACAAGCAAATCCCAAGTGTAGGGGTATTTGATGAGGTGTCATTTTATACACTTTTTCAAGGTCATTTAACCCCTTAAATCGTGAAAATATGCCCAAATTATGTACTTAATCATTCCTTTTTATGTTTCCAGCATTTAGATGGATTTTAGAGGAAATACACATGACTTGGGCTCATTTGGAGAAGAAACAGACAAGACTACGAGTCTACACCAAATCTCTTGAAGAACACGCGTACAGTGCGTGGAGACGACGTCACATTTTTTTGTGACGGTGTCATGCCTTACAAAGGACGGCGTCAGAATTCTTGCAACGGCGTCAGGATCGAACCGACTTAAAGAATCCCTAGAAGATTCGGCGGGGCGACGACGTCAGGATTATAACGCGACGCCGTCGCGCCCGTTTTCTTATATATACAAACTCGTTTTTAGGGTTTTAAGTGTGTAACTTTTGGGAACCAAATCCTACTTTTAGAAGATGATTATAGCTGCTATTTAGGCCATTTTTAGGGTGTTAAAAACCCTCTTGTATTAGCCTTAATTACATGTTTTAATCAAGTGAGATCTCCTATCTTTTATCATTCAATATGTCTATGTGTTGTGTGATTGATTCTTGCTCTTCACTTCTTTTTCACATGCTAGGCTAGATCCTTTAGTATTTACTTATGATTACATGAAACTTAGTTTGTACATCCTTTTAATGTCACTTCTTGTGATGGATGTGCGTGTTAGACTTCAGAAAACTAGCCATAAGATATTAAATTGGCATAGACGTCTAGGGAAACGCAAGTGGGTAGAAAGGATACCATCAGTAACAGTCTTCATACTACCTTACCCCTAATATGGTTGATCCCTCTTAAGTGTTTTAATGCATGTAATGTACTCTTAGGGGACTTGTAATAGTCTTCATACTACCTTACTTGTGTGTTTCCTTAATGGAATATTACGTACACAACGTTTTCGTGTAATTCGCTCATGAATAAGGAAATACTTACACAGATCATCACAAGTGTGACAAAGCAACATGATTAGGAAAAGCAAACTAAGAAGTAGTGCATGATTAAGTAAATACATTCTGTAGGATCGATATTCCTTTATGAAACACTGATATACTGTCAACTATGCGGAATCTAGTTGGCAGTACTTAAGAAGAACACACAATAGTTTCTCAAACGATTTCTATTATAAACCTTTTGAATCTGCCTAAATTGCAGATCCCTAATACAATACTAATAATTCTTAACTCGTGTTTTTCTATATCTTAATATCTTCCTAGAGATCCTTTTATAAACATAAGGATAACCTCTAGTAGATGTACAGTCCTTGTATGACATAAACACTAATCAATACTAATCATTAAACTAACTGTTACAAGATAATTACTAACATAACCATTTAAATGATAATCGTTTAAGATTCCTTTATCCACGGCAGTACTTCGATCTTTGACTGGCAGTACCTTGACTTTCTACTTAGCAGTACTTTGACCTTTTGCTTAGCAGTACGTTGACCTTTTGCTTAGCAGTACGTTGACCGATTGACTTGTTTTTCCCAACAATCCTCCCCTAACTTGAATTCTACTTGCTTGACTTCAAGTTTCTTGATAGTTGGTCTTCTTTGTTCAGCATCAGTCTGTTTTGCTCTCAACCCCTTAGACCTCTGTTATATTCTGTATGAGCCTTCCCAGCCTATTCCCATAGAGAACGATAACAACCACCGAGTCTTGTCATTACTATACTACAACGTTAGGTTACTCTGCTATGGAGTTGTAAATCTTTCTTATGAGTTTTCATACGGACGCTTCAGTAGATGTGCTGGTTATAATACTAAGAAAAAGAAAGGCAAAAAAAACAATTATTTTCTACTGAATCTAATGATAAAGAACCTAAGGATGGTACAAAAAAAGGTTAAAAGGAAATCATTTGTTAAGGGTAACTCTGTCCTAACTAGGAGTAAGGCAAATAATAGTGAAGGTACAACTACCAAGTCTCCACATACCACTACCAAGTCTCTACAGACCACTGGTAAGTCTTGTGAGGGTTGTTTTGAGTCACCCAAGTGGACCAAATAGGGTTGCATCTGACAGAGGTAAACCTGTTTGTGGTTTTAGATTATATGCTTTTTGGATGTCAAGTGAGAATTTCTTCCAAATAAAATCTTTGTAACCTGAACATAAATGCAGTAGGAATTACAATCTAGGTTCTTTAGTGACCTACAAATGGGAAGCGCAAATTTATGCCAATAGATTATTTGCAGAACATTCCTTCCTTATTTAAGAGGAATTGATATCTAGGGAATCATACCCTCATTAATGTAAGCATTAGCCAATTCAAAAGAGCTAAACAGAGGGCATTATATGATTTTGTTATCCCAAATAACTAAGATCCAAACACAACTAATAAGCACGTTAATCCCGATTAGCCTATTACAATACAAGACTAAATACGACTAAGACGACTGATAACATTCTTGTTTGACTTATATAAAAATAAGGCTAACAATCTCCCCCAATGTTGAGGTCTTTTTTTATCACTCTAATGTTGACGTTCTTGATAGAGGTTATTTTGGTTTGACTTTATCTCCCCTGATGTTGAAGATATGACTTTTGAGCTTTGTCTTCTTTGGTCTTGTCTTCGTCTTTTCTTGTTTGTAATGGCTTTGTTCATTCATGCTTGAGATGACCGATAACATTCTTTCAGTGTCGTTTATGTGATCTTGATCTTGAGCCTTCATCTTTTGACGTTGAGTTCTTGAGATCTTTCATCTTGCATCATCTCCTTGACTTGAATGATCTTGATTTGACTTTCTTGATCAAATTGTGCTCTTGACCGACGTACTCATACTGATTACATTCTTGTTTGACTTACATAAACATAAGGCTAACAATCTTCTCCAATTGACGATTCTTTATATGACGTTGAGGATATTTGATGATGGAGAAGTTTAGTATCAACAATCTTGATGTTGAATGATTAACGTTTAAGGCTTGAGTATAAGTATGTGGTAATGAATCCGACTTCGCTGGAATGGGGCTGCAACACTGACGTTTGTACCTGCATTTGAATGTTACTAATAAACAACAGATAGGGACGAAATGTCTTTGTCATTCGTCGATTTTAGGTTGCGATAACCACCGATTCCTCGTTTTAGCAAAAAAAAAAAAATTTAAAATATTATACCTATGATTAGAAGATTCAAAAGAATCTCCTTGACAGGGTTTCAGCTAACGCGTAGGATCTTCTAACACATATGTATTAGATTCACCATGTTTGCTTGTTCTCATTACCAAAACATCTCAAAGCAGACAACACAGTAAGAGTGAATCAGATAGTTACTATCTTTTTTATTAAGTCGTCAATTCATTTACGATACTAAAATCGATATCTAGTTATCACAAGCTTGATTCATATAGAATCTTACAAGTCACCTACCGCAGAGCTGTTTGAGGTTGACTCTCGAAGGATTTCCATTCGTCACTGTGAATACTAAAGAGTATCACTCTGAATGTTCTGGCAAGATCTCAAGGATAATGCATAGGACTCGTGTTACAACTTGTGAGCTTTATGGTGTTCAACAAGTGTATTTTGGCATTGTGTCCTAATGAGATTTATAATTTGATATCTTCTTGGCTCTAGACTCGATTTGTGCACTTTGGTTTTAGTGATCGAAAGCTGGAGCTGACTGTCACCTATTTAATATTAACTCGGAGTGAGATGTCAATAGATAACATGTGTATTAAATGAGACAAGTTTCTTTTGAGAGAAACTCGAATGGCTGGGAAGGGTTGTGCATGGGTCCATGACGTCTTTCTTTAATACCAACAATCATCTTTGTGATTTTGATAGATTATGTATTGACCCGGTTTCTGCCTAAGTTGTGTGGAGGGCTGCTTTGTTTTCACCCTTTATCCATACTTTTCTTTTTTATTCTTCAACCCCTTCAATGCTTACCAAGACGTTATCACTAACACATTGTTGTGATTGTTCCAGTGTTAGCTCAACCTTAGTTGGCATTTTTCCCTTATCTTCATTCATCTCCAATCATACATAAGGACTGCTATTTCTAACTATGGATTGTCCTTGGGTAGATCCCTCCGGTTCAGGTTGGATCGTATGACTTATACCTAATCTTAACCACCTTATGACTTCATCGACGTCGTGAGTTAATTGGTTGTGGGTATATAGATCGAACCATAAAACCATTGATACAGACATTTTGAAATACTCCCCCTACACATGTGCTCTGAGATTCAAAATTGTTTTGCACATGAAGGATATAGTTGCACTTAGAGTGTTAAAGATCACATTCTTCTATATCATATTTTAATCATATTTTCTCCTCGTATTTAAAATAATAAATCTTTTAGTATTTGAAATACCAATTGATTAAGATTTATGACATGAAAAGTTCCACGTGGCGAAAAATTATACCACGATATTGCATGAATTCATTTTTCTGGTAGATCCCCTTCAACACAGTATGTGGGATACCACTAATTTTTAAAACTTGACATTACAAAGAAAAAATAATATGACACCACAAATATGTTGAAGACGGAGTGAGATGCCTTAGTAAACAATGTATATTATTAATAGACATTATAATTTCCACATTTTAATTTCATGAATTGTTTTTGGATACATAAAATTGACATTTATGAGATGTACCCAAAAGACATTAAAAGGCTTTGGTTTTAAAAGCTCCCCCTAAGAAAATGATTCACTTGTTACGATGACATTGTTGAGCATTCTTTTTACTAATTGTACCACTTATAAACATTGAATATTGTACCAATTGTTAAATATATCGAGGAAGGGAGTGTTGAACATATAATTTTAACAAATACCACTTATGATGGAAAGATACCACAAATTATATTATAAACAATTTGACATTGAAAGTTCTTTTTGAAAAATTATGTTCAACGGTTTTTAAAACACATGATTGAAGACTTATCTTCTATTTTTAGAGTAAGCGCACTGAAGCGTACACTCCCCTATTACATTCAGGTCCGAGTTATGCACTGAAATGTACATAAGTCATAAAGAAAATTTAGAAATGACATGTTTTGAAACATTTCAACTCTTGCTCGAACTTTATTTGTACGCCCGTGTCAATGTTAATCGACATTTCTAGGTACGTAAATGTTATCGATTCTAAAAGACATGTCGAGAAGATTTTTTTGGTATTTTTGAAATTTTCTGATTTTATATTTTGTTTTTCTAGATTTTATATTTTTGTATTTTCTTTTTGTTGGTTTATGTTTTTGTATTTTGTTTTTCAAAAATATTTACAAATCAAAATAAAGAGAAAAATAAAAATATTTACAAATTCGATGTTTGATGGATCAAGCAGATTCGTTTGCCAGAACCTCCAGTTATTCTGGAGTCAAACATCTCATACCGAGTCGTATGACGAGATACTTAAACCTATCTTTGGGGTAAGGCTTTAGTAAACAGGTCAGCTAACTGGTATTCAATTCCGACAAAGAATAATTCAACAATACCCTTATCTGACATCAATGTGCTTGGTACGGGAATGCTGGACTGGATTGCGCGAGATGGCTATGGTTGTCTTTGAGTCACAATACATAGGTATTTTATCAAAGTGAAATCCATAATCTATGAGCTGAGTTATCAACCATATAAATTGAGTGCAGCACGCAGATAAAGACA
>BQNB010195213.1:0-11385 GCA_026074375.1 Tanacetum coccineum | reverse complement strand
ATGGTGTCTTGCTGGTGGTAGTCCCAGATATATTGGGGGGCTACCTGGAGTAAGGGGGCCGTCCTCAGCGAGGATTTTTGGACTTAGTTTTTGACAAAATTTTTACCAAGAAGATTGATGTTTTAATTTGCATTTCACGAATTAATAATGCTTAAAGTACTTCGGATGAAATATTCAAGTTGTCACGACGCGAAATGGAAAACAGACTAGAATTGAGATAGAAGAGAGAGAAGCAGACTAATATGATTTATGGAATGTGTTCCATCATTCCTAAACCAAGACGTAGATAGTTAAACAAATTCACGTTTAAGTGGTTTAGTAAGAATGTCGGCAATATTATCGATGGACGGCACTTTTTCGATTGAGATATGTCCTTTCTGGACATTATCACGAAGATAGTGGTGACGAATTTTGATTTGTTTGGTACGAGAATGTTGCACTAACTTAATTTCACGACGCCTTTTCCTACATTTTACTTCAGTTGACGATGGTTGGATATAAGGGGATAGGTAAGACTTGCCGGGAAATTTTTGCCATGGTAAAGTTTCATTCTTAATTTGCTCAGCATCTTTCACAACATTATTAAATTGCACATCATCTTTCTCAATATCTTCTTTCACAAAACTATCAACGCGCACATCATCTTTCTTAATATCTTCTTTCACCAAACTATTAACGTTCACATCATCTTTCACAATCTCTTCTTTGACCACACTATTAGCGTTCACATCATCTTTCACAACATCTAACAATTCAGAGACACAAGCATCCTGAACCTACATACAAAATTATGAAAATCATGTTCATCCAAAAAACAAAGTTAAAATAAATCATTAATATATTACCTGAACATATAGCGTGTGAAAGAAGTCATTGATTAGTTCTCTAACCTGTTGTGTAGATAGACAAAAATCAGAATGACAAGCTTCTCCATTGTCCTTGACTTTGAATTGAGGAGAATCGGCAACAAAAGATTTCTACAAACATATTTATTCATTAATAAGGTAATTGTAAAAATAAATACAATAAAACATGTTTAAAAGGGAAATGGAAAAACTTTAGAAACATGACCAACATCTTGGGACCTTAAACTAATAAGACCATCAATATCAACACTCTCGTATTCATCATTCAAACATGTACACTGGCTGACCCCCTCAACCGACTTGTGATCAAGACCACCAGCACGAAAATTATCCAAAATAACTTCCCAGTTATAGATATAAGAATTAAAGGTGAGATGCCAAGTTATACAATAAGAATTAAAGAAATTTGAAAATAATAATGAAAAGCACATACCTTATATGGCTCATCAACAATCATACACTGGCTGACATCTCCCATGGACTGCTGGTCAAGACCACAATCAGGAGCATTCTTGGATAGATTGCTGGTCTGATAAAAAAATTAAATAAGAAATTTTTATCGAAAATAATAACAAGGTAAGATGTTATGTAAAGAACGTAACCTTTTCAAGATGATCAACATCCGATGGACCAGGCTTTAGTTTTTCCTCAACTGAATTTAAACAAACTTGCAGATCAATGATCATCTGCTTTTGTTCTTTGATAGTTTTTAGAAGTTCATGTCTCTCTTGAATATCTTTTTTTTCAACAGTTGGAAAATGTACCTCTTCTTTGGAATGTACCTTAGACACCTCAGTACGAACATGTACCTCATGACGAACCTCTGTCCGAACACGGGTATGAAAACTCTTACCTTTACTACTACCCTGTGTAGCTGATCTAAGATCTGGAATAGAATGGGTGACCTTTTTAAAATAATCTACACTAGATCTCCACCAAAGTTCATTCATCTTAATAGCCGAAGGGATAAGTTTGTTAACAGTAGAATTTTCCGAATAAAAAATTCTGTCATAATTTGATTTCTCAAACTTTAACCCATTACTCCATGCAACACCACGGGGGATCACATTCTCATCTTTACGCCACCAATGGATTGAATTAGAGAAAGTCTCCAAACCCCATATCTGTTATAACATAAATATCAAATAACATTACATAAAGGAAACAATGTTGAAGGGATTAACTATTAATGAATGAACATGAATATGAAAGAAACTAACCTTCAATGGAAAAACAAAACCATACAAGACATAGTTGGCCTCGTATTTTGTATTGCTTGCCAACTTTTCTAAATGGAATTTCCAACGAGTTACAGCAACGTTGTAAACCCTCGTATGAAAGAATGTCTACATATATTCTCCTCATGGAAATGCATCCCATTTATAAAAATCATCTACTAAATTTACAATGGGTTTTGAAACTACATGTCTAAGCTCATGACCCATAAAAACAAAATCTAACGCAAGCAGCAAACAAACACGTACAACATCCTCATCATCCAACTTCGCAAACTTAACATCTTTGTTAACAAGCTCTAACAGATGTTCACCCTTTAAGTTTTCAATCTTTGGGAAAACACGCATACGAAATTCAGAATGATCTTCCTCATCAGGATCTAAATTCACTTTGCCAAACCGAAAACCCGTAATCAAACAGAAATCCTCCCTACCATAATCTAATGTACGACCATTAATATCAAATATGAAGGGCTAGTTGGTAGATGGTTTAGAAATGAATATTTGGTGTTGAAGTAAAAAATTCAGTAAATGATTATCATGTAGTGTTGTTTGTATGTTTAACCATGGTCCAAAAACAGTTCGGGAAAAAATATCAAGACGATCTTCCTTCTAACTCAACTTCGCTCTAATGGTTTGTAGGATTTCTAACCTTGATCTAATACTAACCTTAGCATTATAAAACTAAACAAAAAATTGAAATGAAATTATAAAGGTATCACAATTTAAGCAAATCAGATTAAGGGCAAAACTATCATGGGTATTCAAATCAGATTAAGGGCAAAACAAATAAATTGAAGGACAAACAATTGGGGTTTTTTAAAAATTGGGGTTTTCAAAAAAACATAAAAAATTGGGGATTAAATCAATTGAAGGACGCAAAAGTGATAATCAAATAAAGACTTACATAAAGTCTTTCAGCCATAAGAACAATTGAACTAATATGGTAGCGAGTCACAACCAATTGAT
The DNA here is from genome assembly GCA_026074375.1 of Tanacetum coccineum. Taxonomy (NCBI): domain Eukaryota; kingdom Viridiplantae; phylum Streptophyta; class Magnoliopsida; order Asterales; family Asteraceae; genus Tanacetum; species Tanacetum coccineum. Next base: position 8,315 of record BQNB010195213.1, on the reverse strand, counting down.
TTTTGATCGAAATAGTGATGGTACTTTGGAACGATTGTGTGTTTTTCTAGAGAGAGAAACAAATGTTAAGAGAGAGAATATGTTATTTTTACGTTTTTTTGTTATTGAACGCTTTACGATGAAATCTTTTTGTTAGGAATTTTGTATAACAGACTTAATTCTGTTGATATTATAGTTAGTTCTGTTAGTATAATAGTTAGTACTGGTAGAAGGCTTATCGTAGTTAGTACTGGTAGTGTTAAATAGTTAATCCCAAAAATAAAGACAAGACACTCTCGAATCTTCAAGGGTAATCGAGGTAAATTTTGCTTTAAGTGGTGGGCCAACCCACTGAATTGAGTGAAGCCAAGAAAAAATGATGTTTTTAGTGGACCTAAAAACAGTGTCAAGCAATATAGAAAGGGGTAAGATGCTAGTGTGAGCCATGGCCTCTTTTGGGAAACTAATGAAGACTTTTTTGAAAAAAGACCAAACAAGATCAACAAACCGCGAGGAAACATGATGAACTTTGGCTTACCATTTTGGAATTAACCTCTTACTACTTAAAAGCTAGAAAATGATAGTACTTACGTATACTAGTTAATACTATCAAGTGGAGTATTAATTAACATAAGTCAAAAGTATAAAAGCACTCATGGCACATAGGTACAGAGAATTTTTCAAGAGAATGAGAAATGAAGCAAAAAATTGAATTCTTAGATTTAAACATGAGACATCCAGAAGAGAATAGTTATTGAATTCCATCGTTTGGTACGTCAGAGAATTGAAAAAAGAATAATAATCATAGACAAATCTTTTATTTTTCCTTTTAAAAAAGATTTAAAGAAGAAAAAAAAATAAATAAACAAATAATAAAAATAAAAAGAGCGCGTTATTTATTATAAAAAATAGTAAATATATAATAACTAATAAAATAAATAAATTAATAATAAAAATCAATAAACATAAAATTAAAAATAAACAATCAACAATAATAAATAATAATAAATAGTATTAACAAATAATACAATATCATAATAAAAATAAACAGTAAAATAATAATAAGTAAGGGATAATAGTCGACATGAATGCGAAAAAGCACGAACACTGGATGTCTCTCCTCTGATCATATGAATAATAGAGAAATAATTATAGAAATAAATAAATAATTACAATAAAAATAATAATAATAATAATTAATAAATAAATAATTACAATAATAATTAATAACAATAATAAAATAAATAAATAAATAATAATTATTATTATTATTTTAATATTTATAATAACAATAAGTAATAAATAAATAAAACGTAAATAAATCTCTTTTGTTTTGTGGCTAAAATGAATTCTCACAAGTGAGAAATGGTTTCCACATCAATTATGATGGAAATGATTTCCACACAAATTACAAAGGACCCAACTCCTCAAAAAAATCAAATCTCCACCATTTTTATTTCTCTGCCAACCAAACAAAGAAAATCAAATCATTTCCATTTCTTTATCTTGAACTCCTTGTACCAAACATGCCCTAAGATTGTATGTTAGGAATAGAAAACACACTATGGAGTCAACTAAAGAAAACAAAGTCTCTGCCGACTTGGACTTGTTTAGCTGTCGACATTTTTTATATGATGATCTATAAATATAGGCTTCTTTGTGTTTATAGATCGTACCATTTTTTTTAAACTAGACCTTGTAAGCTTTGGTAAATAAAAAGAACGTTTGAGGGTGTATAGTTTTGTGTAAGATGTTATTCTAGTCGATGTTTTTGTGTATCTTGTATTTATATAATTGTTGCTTGATCGATACAAATTTGTGATCTACCGTTTCACATGGTGAATTTCAGGTTTGTTCTCATAACTCTCCGACAATTCTGTTATATAACAACATACTTCATTTCCTCTATGTTTGCTTCACCTACCCATTTGGATTGATTACATAACTGTGAATCTTTTATATAATAAAAGAATTACATCATATGGTGATGTTCTTGCTTGAGGTTTTTAGCATATGGTGATGTTTTGAATTATGCTGGTTGGTCCCGGTATAGTTTGGTGATTCAGAGTGTGCTAATTACCTTAGCTGTTTTGAACTCCCAAAGTATTGATGATGATTATGCTAGCCTTTTGATTTACAGCTTAACTGAATTCTACTCTAGTATTAAGTTTGTTTATGCATCTAGTCTCAATGTTGTATTGGTAGATCCTGGTTGTATTTTGAGCATGGGGTATGTCCATGGCCTAGTTTTTGATTTCTGCCAAAGGGTTGAAAGGCTTTAGGGATGTGTCCTAAGCTTTTCTCCTTTTGTGCTTTCTTTGTACAGTTTTTTTGCCTATTTTGGCTTTTTCTTTTTATAATATTTGCTTTTCTCAAAAAAAAAAGTTTAATAAGCTCATAAGCTAGCCAAATAAGCTTAAACAAACACCGAAAATGAATGGCCGTGGTATAGAAACAAATAATTTTGCATGATAATGCGGGTTAAACCCATAAGTGATCAATTGAGAAACATGAGCGCGGGCACCCATTTTGGATGTCGGTTTCCCCCGAGCACATGCTTCAGTAGCCTTTTAGAAAGGATTAAAATTCTCATCGTGGATCGGTTAATTGGACGCTTGCGGTGGGGGATAGATAATTAAAATATTTTTTTGATTTATAATGAAAATAAAGTAGAAAGGTGAAGAAACTAACAAGAGAGCCATCTGATATCCGATATAACACGCCGCCCCCAACGATAGCCGGAATTACCAAGAGATAATAGAGACTGAACTAATACACAGTTAATTACACGTAAAACAAGAAAAGAAAAAAAGGCCCAAAGCCTCACACCCAACTCACTACACTCACTCAGTTTGTTTCTCTTTCAAACAAACACACAAAATAAAACTAATCCCTAAAATCCAAAGTAACTTTAACTAACATGTCGACTATTGAAGGAATTCTAAAAAGGTCTTTTACCAAAGTCAATCAAGTCAAGATAACGGCAAGAGGGGGTGATCGGGGTTTGAAGGACAATTTTAAGAAGGGAAGATTTGTACTAGGAATCCATTCACCAGCGGGAGCGGGTTCCAATGAATATTCACAAGATGATAGTTTTGACGGTCTGACTTTGGTAAAAAAACAGAATTCTTCCGATGGTCGGCATGTTAGTTAGGGTTACTTTGGATTTTAGGATTAGTTCACTTCTGTGTGTTTGTTTGAAAGAGAAACAAACCGAGTGAGTGTAGTGAGTTGGATGTGGGCTTTCGGCCTTTTATTTTATTTTTTTATACGTAATTAAATGTCTATTAGTCCAGTCTCTATTATCTCGTGGGGATTCCGGCTATCATCGAGGCGACGTGTTATATCGGATATATCAGATGGCTCTCTTGTTAGTTTCTTTACCTTTCTACTTTATTTTCATTATATTTTTTTATTATAAATCAAAAAATGTTTTGATCATTTATCCCCCACCGCAAACGTCCAGTTGACCGGTCCACGATAAAAATTTTACTCCTCGCTAAATGGTCACTGAAACATGTGCTCGGGGGAAGCTGACACCTAAAAATGGGTGTCCGCCACTCATGTTCATCAAATGATCACTTATGGTTTTCACCCGCATACATCATGCCAATATTATCTTGTTTTTCTATACCAACGGCTAACATTTTCCGCTAAATATATAGTGGGTGGCAGGAAAGGTTCATTTAGTCCCTAATTATTGTAATGATAACGTAATTTTTTTATAAACCTATATTCACTTCAATGTGTTTATTTGCTGCATGTATCCCTCCGATGAAAAGGAGCACGAAGAAGGTAATATTGCAATTTCACGTATTAGTAGTAGGGATGTAAAATGAACTATTTTGTCCACATTTATTTATTTAGTTGAACGAACATGAACAAAATTTTGTGTTCGTTTAGTTAAATGACCGAGCATGGACACAAGCTTCGCTCGTTCATTTACGTTTGTGAACATCCGATAATCTTCGTTTAAATACACTAACCGCAACAATATAAAAAGCTAAATTTCTAAACTAACATATAAAAATCTACTCGCTATATAGAAATCCACTCGCTAATAGTCATAACTACACTAACCGCAACAATATATAAAGCTAAATCATGTCGCGGTTATTTTTTTATCTGAATAAATCAGTAATTTTGTAATTTTTTTTCCTATTTTGTGCCGAACAATTTTTTGATACATTGCCTACTAAAGAGAAGGAAAAAGATAAATAAAACAAATGAGCCGGTTCAAACTGAAAGCCCAGTGGGCTGACCACTGGAGCACGCACTGTAGCAGTGCCTCCAAATACGATGACGTTTCAAATGAGTTTTGATTATATAGATAATTTTGAGTTTGGAAACGTCCCTATTTGACTTGAAATAGTTGAACACTTGTACCATGATCACATGGCTTTGGTCAATTTGATATTTGAAGGTGGGTCATGGATAAACATACAAAGCAATGACACCTACAAAAAAGTCAAGATTAATGTTTGAGTAAACTGCAAAAATCATCCCTGTGGTTTGTAGTTTGTGGCACTAATCATCCCTAGCCGATACTATTGGCACTAAATCATCCCTGAGTGGTGAAACGTGCGGCAAAAACATCCCTTAATGGATGATTTTTGCAAAAATCTTTTTGTTTTTTAATCTTTTTGCGAAAATCAATCCCCAATAAGGATGATTTTTGCCGAACATTTGCCACTCAGGGATGATTAGTGCCAATAGTATCGGATAGGGATGATTAGTGCCACAAACTACAAACCACAAGGATGATTTTTGCAGTTTACTCTTAATGTTTTGTAAAGTTGATACTAACTGATTACTTCCAGATTTTCAGTTCTATTTTTATTATAAGTGGTATTTCTATGAATGTTTCTGAAATTTTCCGTGGTCATCCCAAGGTTTTTACTCAATAGGTTTTTAAACCCTATATGTTGAGTTAGCAACGACGGTGAACAATGATCGCAGTTTGACGACGCTATGGTGTTAAATACTTTCGTATAAGGGTACGTCAAGTTCACGTGAGTTACTCGTGAATTGTGTTTAACTATAGTTGATCAACTCACTTCTTGAACATCATACGTAATTGATATCTAGTGATGAAGAGTTTAGAAAAGGAAGCAAGGACATTCACTATGGTGGTTTATGAAAAGGTTATAAAATTATGAAGAGGTCTAAAAACTTGTAAATTATAGTGAACATCCATTTCAAGCTTATGTGGCATGAAGAGGTCTAGGATATTAGACCTTTTCATAATTTAATGCACTTGAATTATGTGAGATGTTTATAAAGATTGAAAAGGTTTATACATAGTGAGAATAAGTTTATAAAACTAAAATGTTTATAAATTAATGTCATAACACAATTATAAACTTTTAGAAAGACGTCCATTATGGTGAACCTTTTAAAAGATTTATAATTTTGGCACATCTTACAATGTCATTAATTTAAAAACTATGAACCTATTATCACTATGGATAAAGCTTTTGAAGTTTATAAATTTTTCAAACAAAAATTAAATACTATCATGGTGCATAAATTTTTGGACCTCTTCATAATCCTAGACCTTTTCATACCACCTAGACATGGAATAGTTCCTCACTATGGTAAAAAAATTCTTAAACCTCTTCATAAGTTTTCAGACATATTCTTAAAATACCATAGTGGATGCTCTAATATCTTTCGATTTTTATAAAAAGGTATAAACTTCATTAAAGCATGCTTTGAGAAAAGTTTCAAATATTTAGGTGGTGTTTAGTTGTGAATTTTTTTTTATGTTTTTCTATTTCTAAATTCCTAGAGAAGTAGATGGTTTTTCTTCTTTAGAGAAGAGTTGAGAATTTTGAAAACCTGTTTAGATAAGAGTTGTATTTTTCTTTTTTAAAAATAAAAAGATGTTTAGATGGATCTATTTTCACTCATTTTTCTTTTCATATTAGCTCTTTGTATACGATTATAAAACATTAAAAAATAAAATACAAATGAAATTAATAAAAACTAACTACAATCATTTAATTTGTAGTATACCCGAAATTAACATTACCGAAAATATATAAATCTCAATTAACATTACATTTTCGTTAAATTTCTTACGTTTTCGTCCGATTTCTTACGATTTCGTCCGTTTTTTACGTTTTCGTCCGTTTTTTACGTTTTCGTCATATTTCTTACTTTTCCGCCGTTTTTTTACGTTTTCGTCCGATTACTTACGTTTTCGTCTGTTTTTTTACATTTTCGTCTGTTTTTTTACGTTTTCGTCCGATTTCTTATGTTTTCGTCTGTAGTTTCTCCGTTTTCAGTCGACATTTCTTAACTTGTTTTTCGTCTGAGACTTTCTTACGTTTTCGCCAATTTCCTTCGTTTCGTCTTACTTAATTTGTAGTATACTCGAAAATAACATTATCAAACATATATAAATCTCAATTAACATTACGTTTTTGTCCCTTTTTTTACGTTTTTGTCCGATTTCTTACGATTTCGTTCGTTTTTTTATGTTTTCGTCCGTTTTTTTACGTTTTCGTCATATTTCTTACGTATTCGCCTTTTTTTACGTTACGTCCGATTACTTACGTTTTCGTCTGTTTTTTTACATTTTCGTCTGCTTTTTTACGTTTTCATCCGATTTCTTACATTTTTATCTGTTTTTTACGTTTTCGTATGTTTTTTTTACACTTTCATCCGATTTCTTACGTTTTCGTCCGATTTCGTCCGTTTTTTTACGTTTTCGGCATATTTCTTACGTTTTCGCCATTTTATTACGTTTTCGTCTGATTACTTACGTTTTCAGCTTTTTTTTATGTTTTCGTCTTTTTTTTACGTTTTCGCCCGATTTCTTATGTTTTTGTCCGTTTTTTACGGTTTCCTCCGTTTTTTTAAGTTTCCGTCCTGTTTTTATGTTTTCGTTAGATTTCTTACGTTTTCGTTCAATGTATTACGTTTTTGTCTGTTTTTTTACGTTTTCGTCTGATTTCTTACGTTTTCGTCCGTTTTTTTACACTTACGTCCGTTTTCGTTCGTTTTCGTTTGTTTTTTTACGTTTCCATCCATTTTCGTCTTTTTTTACGTTTTGATCTGTTTTTTAAAACGATTAAATACGTATAAAACGTAAAAAAAACTTAGAAAGGGGTCAAAAAACAAAAGAAAACGTCCAAAACGGAAGAAAACGGAAACGTAAAAAATAAGTCAAAAACATAAGAAATCGGACAAAAAAGTAAGAAATCGGACGAAAAAGTAAGAAATCGGACGAAAACGTAAAAAACAGACGAAAACGTAAGAGATTTGACAAAAACTTAAGAAATCAGACGAAAACGTAAAAAAACGGACGAAAACGTAAGATATCTGACGAAAACTTAAGAAATCGGATGAAAACTTAAGAAATCGGACGAAAACGTAAAAGCAGACAAAAACGTAAGAAATCTGACGAAAACTTAAGAAATCGGACGAAAACGTAAAAAACGGACAAAAACGTAAGAAATCGGACGAAAACGTAATAAATCGGACAAAAACGGATGAAAACGTAAAAAACGGACCAAAACGTAAGAAATCGGACGAAAACGTAAAAGAACGTAAAAAACCGACGAAAGCGTAAAAAAACTGACGGAACGTATAAAACGTTCAAAAATGTATGAAAACACCATAATTTAGTGGGTCGACCTGACCAAAACCGTTTGACCCATAACCCGTTAGACCCATTTTTAAAACATGACATGTTTGACCCATGACCCATGACCCAAACCGACCCAATTCGACCAATTTGCCACCTCTAGATAGGGTTAGAATATTGGTACTCACATTTTATTTGGTTTGAGATATATTTACGTTTTATTTTGTTAGGGAAAAAAGAAATGGAGAATAGTAAATTGTGGTTTTCTATTTTTTCATATAAATTTAGAAAACGAGAATTTTTTGTTTTTTGAAAAATATTGGAAAAAAGTGCAACTAAACAAGTTTTTAGTTTTTCCATTCTCAAATAAAAAAATTCCTGGAAAAATGAGATGTTTTTTCCCCAACTAAACATACCCTTAAGTTTCGATAAATATATGCAAATGCCCTCTTAAGAAAAATCACACATACAAACGTGATAATCAAATCTTTAAAGTACTCTTATGTTTCTTGTAAAAGAACAAGCAAATGAACCCGCGCGTTGCGGCGGGGCTAATTTTTTCCCGAATATTTTTTTTACGTTTCGGGGGGGTTTTTTTTGGGCGATCCGTTATGCGGGGCTAATTTTTAATATTTTCTTTTTTTGTATGATTCGGGGAAAACAATTTGCGTTGGGACGGGCTAATATTTTCCCGAATATTTTCTTTTTTTGGGACGGTTTTGTAAATTTTTTTACGGGAATT
>BQNB010195211.1:0-11385 GCA_026074375.1 Tanacetum coccineum | reverse complement strand
TATATGTAACTATTCGACAACATAATACACCAAAAAGCAAATACGTTATCACCACCACCACCACATTACATCTATTAACCAATAGCATACGGCCATACATGATGTTCTAGTCATTATTTGATCCATAAAACTAAATAGAAGAACTAAAGCATATCAAAAGGCAAAACCAAAGACAGATTGAAAATAAATACCTTATCATTGTTAAGTGGTTTAGTCTTAGATGACTTCGTCTACAGAAAGAACAAAAAAAAACAAATTAAAGATAAATAAAACAAATCAATTATCAAACATAATACCAAAAAGAAAACCCATATCTCAAACTTAAATTTTTAACATGAATTTGAAGGTCTGAACTCCCACACTTCTTTATGTGGGTCTTTGAATAATCTCATACTTAAAATCATAAAACCCCCCAATTTTTTGACATAAACCCTAGTTTCAAAATCATATGACAACCATAATTTCATAATCAAAACATAAATCAACGAAAACTAAGATTTGATTTAGGCGTAGAATCTAATCGTTGCTGCTTCTTTTTGTTTTGGTTTGTGGAAATCAATCGTTTCTGGTTTGTGGGTTTGATTTTGAGAATATTTTGTGTGTGTGAAGCGGTTTTGTGGGTGTAGAGTGATGACTCATTCTTGTGAAATTAACACGTGTATGGAGAAAATATGAATATGCCTTGGAAGGGATGGACGTGCAACATTAAATGTATATTGGTGAATATATCTTAATGAATGCATTTAATGTTGCCTCGGGACAACGATCTTGATGGTTAAATATAAGGTATAATTTTAAGGAAAATTATACGTTTCTTTATAAGGAAATTATTGCTTGGAATCAAACAAGAATAATCGTTTCATCGGATTGGTGGTCATAAAGTTGATTGTACGATCGATTAGAAGAAAGCATCTACCGAATAATATTCCGTTAAAAACTTCAATTATTCTTACCAGTGAACACTACAGAATACAGATTGACACATGCAACAACTAGTATATGTAGATCCGGTCATGCATAATGATTAAGACCAGTGAACACTTCAGATGCACAAATCAAGAAGACCTCAAAGTAGAGCCAACGGTTAAGAATAGTTTCATTTATAAGTAAACAAGCCAAAGCCAAAGTAATCGCGCGTTGCTGCGGGGCAGGTTATTTTTTATTGGTGTGCTCAAGCATAAGACTTCGCGCGTTGTGACGGGATTAATTTTTTCCCGAATAATAATTTTTCTTTTTTGTTTTTGTTTTTTTTACTTAGCGTACGCCGGGTTTTTTTTGCGTCGTTTATTTTAAAGTTAGCCGCGCGTTGCCGCGGAGCGGTTTTTTTTTTCATTTTTTTGTGTGAGTTTATTTGTTTGGTCTCATGTTCAATATTTTTTTTAATATGGGATTATATGTTGGGCCTCATGTCGCGGGTGTTTTTTAATCTGAATAAATCAGTACTTTTGTAATTTTTTTGCCTTATGTCGCGCGTATCTTTTTTATTCGAATAAATTGGTACTTTTGTATTTTTTTTCCTATTTTGTACCAAGCAAATTTTTTTTTACATTGCCTACTTACGAAAGGAAAAAAATTTGTCAAATAAGCCGGCCCAAAGTCGAGAGCCCAAAAAGCGGGCCACTGTAGCAACAGGTAGTAAAACGACGTCGTTTTACTTTTACTTTAAGTATATGATAACGTGGAACACGTTTGTAACAAGTGGGGACGAAAGTTGGTTCCCGAAGGTGCCATGGATCAAATAGATTTTTCTAACGTAGCGTAATTTTACGTTATGTGTATGTTTGGCAACAATAGTTGTAGCGTAATTTTACGTTATGTGTATGTTTGGCAAAAATAGCTGTAATCTGTATGCTATAAGCTATATGGTGTAAGCTGTAAGCTGTAAACTGTAAGCTGTAAGCTGTAAGCTGTAAAGCTGTTAACACGACCTACAAGCTGTATCTTTTTACCAACGGGCATTTGGTCCAATGGTATGGAGGTTTTACTCTCCTAGGCAAAGTCTCATGTTCGAGTCTTGTCAAGGGCGATAGGGGTTTCCTCCCGCGTGTGTAAAGGGAAGGGTGCCATTGCCTTCTGGGCTGGACCCAACCTGGTTGTGTGGGCTCGCTACGCCTTCTGGGCTAGGGGCCATGTAGCCACAAATTGCCGTTCCAAAAAAAACAAGCTGTATCTTTTTTCCAATAAAAGTGTTTAGTAAATTAGCTGTTAACTGTGATGATAAGATGTAAAATGACTTAAAAGGACATATTTAAATAGATTATAATATGGTTGGAGGATATATTAGTAATTTACAATTTTAACAGCTTTTAATAATTTTAAAAGCTTTTAATAATTTTAAAAGCTTCATGAATCAGCTTTTCATTTAGGACCTACTTGTTTAAATAAAAGCTTGAAGTTGATGCATCCAAACAGAGCTACTTGTTCTGGAAGAGATTATTTCTATAGCAAAAGTTTACAACTCCATAAAAAGCTTCAAAAAAGCTCCTGCAAAACAGGCCCATACCTATCTATTTTTTTTCCAAAAGCGTGTCTAATAAGGTCATCGTCCCCTCTAAAGCTAAAAATGTGTTTAAAGCAGTCATTTCCGCTTTAGCAGTTTCACTAATAAAGACAGCTCCCCGTCTAAAGCCCAACAAATACTGGCGAGTGTCCTTTTCAGTGAAACAGTCAAGGATATGGAAATCCACTTTGACGTGACTGTAGGAGAGTGAGACAGAAAACGGTTTTTGAGTGTCTACGCGCACCACATGCTCAGGATTTCCTACTAGCTATCCCTATAGACGAGCTCGGTCAACATATGTCACCAATGGAATACCGCACTATCTTTAAATATCGTCTCATGATTTCATTACTTCCAGTTGATGTGAAATACCCTGTTGTCGCAAGACATTGGATTCCTTTGGAGAACATGCGGTTCATTGTAAAGATATTTCATGCTTCAAGTATCGACATGATATGGTTAGGGACGTTCTTTTGACATATGTAGGCGTGCCGAGATCTCCGCCAAAAAAGCACCTGTGAACTGACCCGTCGGACGAAAGATCCACACTTAGACCGATTGACGTTTTGGTTTTTGGATGGGATGGAGGGAAACATGCGTGCGTGGATCTGACAGGGGTTTCTCATCTTGTGGAGTCGAGGTTTTACATTGGGTTAGGCTGCTTTGAAAGTCACCTCGTGCAAAGTGGCAAAACACGAGAAAACATACATTATAAATCAAAACGTGTTTATTGCTTTCGTGTTTGATACATTTGTTTTCCTTGCATCTGAGGTGGTGAAGCTACTTAATAGAGTTCAACCGATTATGAAAAGTAATGTTATGACGCATAAATATACAAATGAAGTTTTTTATAGAATTAATTTTGCAATCCAAAAAATGCTAGCGGCGAAGCTTTTTAATCGTTTGTTATCTATTTAAATCAGAAGTTATTAAATATCATCATTTATTAGATGCGTCTGGTTTTAACACATTTTACTTATTGAATCACACACTCAACATACATTTGCAAATGTATATATCATCAGTACTGCCATTAACTAAATATTTTACTTATTGAATAACATGAAGTACAACAACTTTAATACCACGTTTTGTAAATCCTGCAGTTCTGTATACAAAAATAAGAGACGGAAAGAGCAACACAAATGTTCAAAAAGGTGGTTGCGTGATTGACTTAGGACACTTCAGATTAAGAGGCGCAACATCGCTGCCGTTACAATCCACGTGTCATGTTATCTCTTTCCACGTATTCATTAATGCCACCTAGCTCATTTGTTTATATTTTTTTCATAATTTCATCAACCGTCTTAATTTATGTCGGGTAAATTACATTGTTCTCCCTAGGTTAAGCCCGATTGAGGATTCAGTCCCAAGATAACGGGGGATCGATTCGTATAAGTCCTTTTTTTGTCATTAGTTCTTACCCGTATTGGTCCTCAGCCCCGTTATACTAACGGGTGTTAGTTTTGACTTTTCAACGAAGGCCAATATATTAATTTTCAAATTTCGTCATTATTTCAACCGTTGTCCCATCACAATTTTTTTTTTCGTCTTTGTTTTTCAACAGATATTTTACTAGTTGCTATTTTTGTCTTTTAGCGTTTCACCATTGTCCCTAACTCGTTTTGTTGTCATTTTTCCCTTTTTTTTCATTTTTTTCCAATTTTTTTTAGTAATGTTTTTTTGCAACAGGATGTTTTACGTATTTTTTTTTCCAATGGCTGTTTTTACTGTTGTTTTTCTTTGTCGTTTACAGCTGCACCATTGATCCCTGAAATCGTTTTTTTTTGCGTCTTATATTTTCTCCTTTTTTTTCATTTTCCCTTTTTTTTCCTTTTTCCCAAATCTTTTAGTATGTTGGATTCCTATTCTTTTTTGTAACGTTATAAACATTCATACAGTAGCGTGTTATACTTTTTTCAGACGCTCTAAGAATTTCATATTGTCAACCATCAAAACCAAGCATTGAGTAATGCCATCTACTATAATAAACAATTATTCCCACTACACCCTAGAACTTCATATTTTGTCTTACTTCAAGACAACCATTGTATACCATCTATGTAATAAATAAGATATGAGTAGTAACTATGGGTGAGCATATAGGACCGGAGACCGGACCGGACTGGAAGACCGGAACCGATCGATCAGATACGCGGTCCGGTCCTCAGTCCGGTAGTGTTTGTTAGTTTCGGTCTCGTCATCGTCCGGTCGGTGCCGGGCTTACTAAAAACCCGAAAGATTACGCGTGTAGACCAGACCGGAACGTAGACCGACCCGGAACCGACCGTACCATTACGGTCCGGTCGTTTGTACCAAGTCGGTCCTCGGTCTCGGTCCGGTCTTTTTGACCTATGCGGACCCCTATTAGTAACATCATGAATCATGATTACTTTTCGATATTCATAAATTTATGAGTACATATAATCATTTTCCCCTTTGTTTAAGATGAATAAATGGCTAACATAATCCCATTGTATCGACTGTGTTCATGCTTGAACAACCTTGGTCGTTAATGGATCATCCCTTACAGAAGTTCTTTTCTCTGCTGCCATTATGCATGTGCTCTAGATTATCTTATTTATTGTATTGGGCCTGGGCCCATATGCGTATATTATGAACTAAGCCCAATGAGCTTGGTGTCCATATTATACGTCATCACCAACCATACTTCAATTCCAACCAACCAGCAAACACATCAACATTATATTCTTTCAACAAACAAGTACTTGATCATGGGAGATCATACGTTCATGTCTTGTTGATCATGGGAGATCATACTACAAGTATCTACAGTCAAAACTCAAAAGTGACGATGAATGGAGCACCTCCAACCAGTGGCGGACCTAGGATTTCAAAACAGGGTATGCACTCAACTTGAGATTTCCTGAAGGGTATGCACTTTATGTATATTACTCTAAAAATTTTTATTTTATTTTTTATATTAGCCCGTCGAATCGGAGGGTATGTACATGCATACCGGTGTTACTATACTGGGTCCGCCCCTGCCTCCAACGTCCAAGACTCCGAGTATGTACAAGTGAGGAAACAACAAAACCAAAACTCATTCACCCCACCATTAAAATCAAATCTAACGGCTGATATTTACCCGATCCGTATGAAACAAAAACCCACCAATCACAACACACTTCCATCCACCTATAAAATGATAAAAGAAAAGAAAGAAAACCAAATGTGTTCAATCCACACCATCAAAACAAATCTACGGTGCATATCGACCCGATACGTGTGAAGTAAAACCAACCAATCACAACACACCTCTTTGCCTATATAAACAGTTCAAACACTAACTAACTGATACACACTTCATTTACATCAACACACACAAAAATGGGTAATTGTTTCTCCAGCAGCCAACCTCCTCCACCTTCCTCACAGTGGAGACGTGAACGTCAAGACTATTATGTTTGTAGAAAACATTTGGTAATTTAAATAATACTTTCATGAAACGTATCATATTTCCTAATATATGTTTTGTTCTTATCGCAGGACATATATGTTTTGTAAAACATAGATGAGTTTGAATTTTAGAATCGTTAAATGCAAGACTTAAAAGTTGTCAACTGAAGCATCATCTCTTAGGATTTTGTTTAATATTAGAGTTGAAACTAAAGACAATCCATTTGATATCTGAACATGTGAGTTTGTTTTCTGAGAAAGTCCAATAGCATGTGTTCTATCCCATTTGCTACTTAAAAATGTGAACTTGTCTTTTTCATCCTCTATGGTTAAAATATAAAGTTTTACACAATTAAATAACAAAACAATTAAGGTGTCTACTTAAAATAACTATTTATAGGATACAATCTTGATGTTGTTACACATGAACCAACGTCAACTATTCATAAATTCACACGCCAGTAAAGAAATGCTCATTTAGCTGTGCATTAACTTTTCAACTACCAACTACAAACCTCATCTGCAAAGACAAAACTCACATATATTAAACCGTTGCAAATCAACAGATACATTTTCAAAGTTTAAAAAAATTAATTTTTTTATACCTATTTTTCCCTATAAATAACACATAATTTTACCATTTTAACACACACTTCTCTATAACAATATTATTATTACTCTAAACATATAATCTTTTTCTCCAAAAAAACAATGTCTCAACCACAAAATGAACAAAACCCGGGTTTTTTTACCCATCTTCTCCAATCCAACAAATACTCATCTTCGCCAAACCAATCGAATCCGTCTACCCCAAATTCCCAACACTCAAACTCGTCGCAACCGTTTCCCCCTTATGGAACGCAAATGTCACCGCCCGAACATGCTTATCAATCACAATTGGCGTATCATCAAAATCAACAATACGGGTTCCAAGGTTACACGAATCCAAGAAATACGCAACCACACTTTTTTCCACAACAATCATCACAACCGCCATTTTTTTCACAACAATCATCACAACCACAAAGTTTTCCACAACACTCATCACAACCACAATTCAAAATACCCCAAGCCCAAGAACCCCGTGAACCTAAGCGAAAACAAAAAAGGACGGGGAAACAACCAGTTATCGAATTGGACGAGGGCGATGAAAATGAAGATATGGAAACAAGGCGACTCAATATCCGTTGGAATAACAAAGAAGAAATCTTGCTAGCCGAGGCTTGGATCGAGCACTCGCAGGACGCGAATATCGGAAAAGACCAACGGGATGAAATCTATTGGAACAAGATTTTTGAAGATTTCCACGACCGAACAACAGGTCCGGCGCGTACCAAAAATATGTTGACGGGGAAATGGACCCGAATGCACGGTGATTGCCAACGGTTTAACGCTTATTACAAACAGGCAAATCGTAAAAGCGGGGAAAATGAAGCTGACTTGATCGAGACTGTGAAGACGGTGTACTTGGAGCGAGTTGGTAAAAAATTTCAATACCCTCACGTGTGGAAAATTTTGAAAGAGTACCCCAAATGGGATGCGGCGGAGCCGATTGATGGAGATAATCTCCAAGAGGTGTTTGGTCCGGATAAAAGAGAGCGTCCCGCCGGCAAACAACGTGCTGTGAAAAAACAAAAATCGGTTGAAACGTCGGGGAGCACCGGGGGAAGCCAATCGGAGTCTGTATCGTCCCTTGTTTCTCAAGATTATAGACGTAAATGTGATGCTGCTGAAAGAGCGTACGAGGCGCAGAGGGAAAAAGATTTAGCTATCAAGAAGTGTGAAGAGATAAAGTTTCTCATGATCGATACTTCGAACTTGCCGCCGCATAAACGAGCCTTCATTGAAAGGCAACAAGCTGAAATAATGAAGAAATATGAAGATGCTGGTGCAGACGATTAGTTTCGTAATTTTATGTTTTTATGTTTCGTATCGTTTAATTTCCTTATGTTTCGTATTTTATTTTATGCTTTTTTATGTATTGTATTTTTAATTTGTGTGAAATAAATTATGTTTGTTTGAAAAAAATTGAAAGAAAAAAAAATAGTTAGTGGTGGGACCCAAGTGAAGAGGTGAAGGTGAGTTATGAGCGAAAAGGTATTTTTGAGTAGGAGTGAAAAGCTGATGTGGCAGCCTGTGAGACCCGTTTTATTTTGTGGCTTAAGCCACCATACCCTACCCTCTTATATTAAAAGTCAAAAACTGTTTTCATGAACAGTAAATGGCAATAAAAAAAATCCACAAGTCACGAGCCACGAGGTCATTAGCAATATAAACAAAAAATTAAAAAAAAAGATATTTACAAAACACACCTTTAAGTATACTAAAAGTTACAAAACTGACTTTGAACTTTTACCTGTTTGCAACTTTTTTATATAACAAACTTTATTTATCAAATATGGAACGTATATCTATTAATTCATTCGGAAAAAAAAAGTCACTGAAAAGATCATAGAATTGTGAACAAAACGAGCCTAATATTGCAATGCTTCTGACATACCTATGATTTTATAAAAAAAATGTTGAAGTTTAATATATATTTTTAAAAACTTACGACAATAATCTTTAAGGTTATCGGTTCATAGCAATGTAAGTCGAAATGACAGACAAATAGTACTTGGTGAATTAATTTGATTTTAAAGGTGAAATGAAAGAAAGTAATGATAAATATTAAGGAAATGATATTTATTATTTATTATATTTGATGGAAGAAAAGAAAGTACAACACGTGTTGTGTTCGAAGGTAATAATAATAAAATAAGAGTAAATTGCATAATGTTTGAGACGAAACATGCGATTTGGCCAAACTTTAAAGACTATTTATGCAATTTACTCATAAAATAATAAATGCTTACGAATTACAGTTATCTTAAAGTGGATGAAGAAGAAGCAGCATAGTGTCATACGTAATTACTGTACTAAATAATCAAGTACACTACTTCCATTCTCATCTTGTTTCTTTGTTTTCTGAGTAGTAGTAACATTTATTAAGTGATCGATCATCATGGCACATATCGACCAAATCAACCCTCGAGGTATGTATTACTTTTTCCATTTCATTTTGTTAAGTAAATTCTTATAAATAAGTTCCTAATTAACTTTTTAAGTAGCTAGTGGCGCAGCTTGCTGCTCGTTTGCCTTCGCACCATGTAAATAATAAGTTATTACTACCTCCGTCTCAAAATAAGTGTCAAGTTTGTTCAACTTTGACCTTAACTATTTTTGTGAGTGTTATATTATACAAGATGCAAAATATATGAATGAATTGGGTTTTAAGTGTAATTTTCATTGGTATAATTTTCATCAAGTATTATATAATAAAAAAATAAATATTTAACGTCAAAGTTGAACAAGTTTGACTTAGTCAAACTAGACAATTTTTATTATATTTATATAATAACATAACAAAAATATAAATGGAAAAATTATATTTAACGTTAATTTTTATTATATTTAACGTGCCATCACAGTGAAATATTTTCGGAAACAATCAAGAGTCGGGCAATAAACGAGGTTCGATCTCAATGACAAAATCATGTGATAACAAAAACAATAAACGAAATAAAGAGACATGTCACATGTATAAGAGATGTACTGTGTAGTTACATGTATAAGTTTTTTATTAATAACTCTTCTATCTGTAATGTAGTTAAGGTTTTAGTTTGGGTTCAAAATGTAGTTGATAAACAAAATTCAACCTTTAATTTATTACAGTGGCTAGCAATAAAATAACAGTGATAGCAATGCTAGCAATAAAAATGATTAAATAGTGTTAATAAATAATTTTCTCTTTATGTATAAGGTCAAATCTTGTTGAACCTAAAATAATGATGCAAGAACTCGTTCAGATAACTATTTCTTTTGGAACATACCATAACGTGAGCTGCAATTTGCGATGCATATAACTCCGGGGGCATGACTGTGGCTGCTAAATATACCAACAAAGTTGGTAGAAAACTGCCATAAAAAATTGCAATTACTTATGAGAAACAATAAAGCAATAAACAAATTTACAAACCACAAAAGATGTGTTTACGTACATCCAGTATACGACTTTGGCATAATGGTTTCTGTTTTCCAGTGAATGGTACATTTCTGGTAGCTACGAATGAGCCAAAAACCAAAATGCAAAAAATCCGCTCGAAATGGGCCACTTCGAAAATCTGACAAATTGGGTTGATGATTCTACTTCAACACTATTAAACAATGACAGCCACCACAAACAACATACCACCACTATGTTCATAGCAACTCCTGCACCTGATCACGTAAAAATATTAGAAAAATTCAAATCCCATGGATGATGCTTCACATCCCTAACTCATTTATAGATGGCAGACTCTATGATTTTGTAACCCCATGGATGATGATCCTTAAAACTGTCAGAAATATTCAATTCGAGGGCAACTGGAGAGCCAAATCGTTTATGGGTCATAATGGTTTTAAGTCATAAATACTCTAAATTAAATTTAAATTTGTTGTAGCGCAATCGCTGTAGATATATATATATATATATTTATATATATATAGTATAATATATATATATATATAAATAGGTATTATAGATATTATATATATATATATAGCGTTTAAGTTGTGAGGTCCATCAAAAATTAAGATAAGGAGGTGTAATCTTAACCATCCATCTCATTTTAAAGGAATACATCATAGAGTGACATGTGTCACATCTTAATAAAAAATCACCTTTATTTTAAAATTGAAATATCTTTTTTATTTATTAATTTTTTTATGATACACTTTCACCATATTTTTTAAAATTTTGTTCTCTATAATTGAACATCCATTTTTATATATTTTTATAAATTTTTAGCTTTTTACATTTTTAGTGGATTTATTTTATTTTGATTTAAATTTTTTACAACTTTAGCCCTTAATTTGAATACAAACTTGTTTTGTAAAAATTATACTCCCTCCGTCCCTAAATAAGTGTCCACTGTTGACTTTTAGAGTCTTTTTCCATCAACTTTGACCTTAAATTATTTTGTTTGTGTTATATAATACTTAATGAAAATTATATCAATAAAAATACATTTAAAGCCAAATCTATTCATATATTTTGCATCAAGTATTATATAACACAAAAAGAAATAATTAAGGTCAAAGTTGCAAAAGAATGACTTCAAAAGTCAATAGTGGACGGAGGGAGTATACATTTGAAGAGAGTGTTTAATTGGTAAGAGACCGTAAGAGTCTTTTTACATGCGAGAATGGTAATGTTAATATGGTGTTGTGAAACCCAAACAAACACATACAACGGACACGTATACATTCGAAGTGTTGTGAAACGAATTTACTTAGCGGGTAGAGAATTGCCGGGAGAGTTAGGTAAAAAAAAATTATCACCGCTGCTATGCGCGGGTATCCAACTACTCCCTCCGTCCCATATTAAGTGTCCATTTTTGACTTTTTAAAGTCTTTTTTCTTTAACTTTGACCTTAATTATT
>BQNB010195210.1:0-11385 GCA_026074375.1 Tanacetum coccineum | reverse complement strand
TTTTGCACCGTTCGTCCTCAGGGATGTATGGTGCCTCATTTTACTAATGGAGATATAAAATCTGCGCGAAGTATTGACGAGGGACGTGAGACAGTCATTTCGTAAACCACGAGGATATGTATTTTGCACTTTAATCAAAAATCTAAGATGATAACAAAATTGTATTGAAAAGAGTTAAGGTGGAATTTCATATATACTCAATGAAACTTTATAAATTATATATTTCCCCAAAATACAAGTTTTCAATGCATAATGTACAATGAAATTAAAGCATGTTTGGGGAAATATGTAATATTAAAAATTAAGGATACAGGTATGACCCACAAAATGAAATTAGACCATGCGGCTTTGCTTGTTTGTAAATCTTTTGTGTGCGATTGATTAAAATTAAAAATGGTGTCCATGTACTGAGAAAGATGAGAAGATAAGAGTATTGCTACATCCGCATAGAACCACTCAACAAATATCAACAAACATGAGTGGCATGTTTTGTTTGGGTAGCTTTTTAAATAATTTCTCTCTCTTCTCTTTAATTAAGCCTATTAAAACATGTCACCTCATGTTTGTGGATATTTGTTTGTGGTTCTTTTGTGGATGTAGCATTAAACCGAGGATGATAACAGCAGAAAGTGTCCTTTTTATTGGGAAGACTAAAATATTATATTAAATGACATAATAGTACAACTATAATGAAATTATATTTTTTTAACTTTAAATACTTGGGACATTTACATGTATCTCATAATTTTTTTTCAATATTTTACATATTTCCCCAAATTTAAAAGGACAATTTCTTTTTTATCTTCTCATCTTTCTCTGTAACATGGACACCATTTTAATCGCACACAAAAGATTCATAACAGCAAAGCCGCTGGCTTATTCATTTGATGCCTAATCAAAGGCATTTAAATACACGTTCACCGGCCTCTGCCTCTGATTGAGTAAAGGAGTTCCACCATTTTGTCAATGTCCGACTCGAAAAAAAACACACCAAAGGTTTGACCGCGTGAGTCATAGGCAGTAAGACGTATTTTACAAAAAACAAACACAACCATAATTTGTTGCTGGCAATAAATAACTCAATTATAAAAGGTGAACTTAAAGTTATATAAGCTTGATATTTTTTTCTAATTACGTAAAGGGTGCCTTTTCTATACATAGGGTATGTTTGGCATGTAAGATTATGAGAAAATTATGATTATTTTTTGAAAAAATAATCTATCTAAAATATAAGCTTTGTTGGATTGATTAACTAAATAGATATAAACCTTCAGCTTGTAAAGAGTTTGCTCCTTTAGATAATTCTAAAGTAAAAATATTGAAACACTGAGTGAACACTATTGATTATGCGGAATCTAATCAATAATGCTAAGAAGAACAATAATAAATACCACAAAAGAACTTTTATATTAAACTTTGAATCTGCCTAGGTTACAGATTACAAACTATGATTACTATCCGATCTCTATGATCTTGTGTAGAACTATATCTACTAACTATGCCTAGGTTTCACTTTTTATAGACTAAGGAAACCCTAATGGGCTTTAAAAACGCGTATAAGATAATGCATATCCTTTCCTAAGATATCTCATGCATATCTTTAACTCTAACTAATTTCTGCGTAAGCAGACTTAACTATTACATAAACAGTATTAACTTTTTAACACTACCAGTACTAACTATGATAAACCTTCTACCAGTACTAACTATGATACTAGCAGAACTAACTACAATACTAACAGAATTAAGTCTGTTATACAAAATTCCTAACAATCCTCCCCTAAACTTGAACTTCACTTGTTAACTTTAAGTTTCTTCTGTTTTCTTCAGTTTGGGCTTTTGAGAATTGTATCCAAGCATGTCTTTTAAGTCCTTAGCTTCTTTGAATTGATGATCTTTTGATGTTCTTTGAAATCCAGATCATACTTTGTTTTTAGTCTTTTTCTTCTTTCACAGTCTACTACAACAACATCCAACTAAGTTGGGCTTCCTATAGTTTTTGGCAAACTACCAGCCATCACAATGGATTGTTAAGTCTTTACATGAGCGTTTACTTTGGATACTAGTCAAGCTTCATTAAATAACAAGGTGATGATAAACATTATTAGTTTTTAGCAAACTATCAGCTATCAACGGATTTGAGTTCTCTTTACCAAAGCCGTTTGCTCTGGAGTAGCCCAACTCTTTGTTTTAAAAATTATTGGTGAGTTGACTTTTACCATTACAGTTTTTGGTAAAAAAACTGTTTCAACCTAAACGGATTTTGAGATAGTCGTTACCAAAGCTGTGTGCTTTGGATAGCCTGTTCTTTATGCCTATTAAGCATGGTTGAACTGATGACCATTTGTTGTGTGGTGGTTAGCCAACTCCCAAACCCTTTCACTTCCAATTATGCACCATAGTTTCCAAATATATGCTCTCTGCTACTTAGAAGAGAACTCTATTACTTTCTTATTCCCACTTGTCTTCTCAATAATCTTCAAGATAGGTGATAACTATACTTCATCCATTGTACCATCTAGATGCTTCATCTTTAGCATCATTAGACAAGCAATCTTTTGAACAAAGGGGTATTTTCTATCTAACTAAATGTATATAGTAGATGCATCCAATGTTAAGCAATTGTATACACAAGTAGGATAATACCTCCAATTAATTATCTTCTGTTGAAGTGGCAAACTCCAGATTGCATCATCACTAAGAGGTGGATCAAACATGGTCTTGAGATCACCCCAAAGTACTCTGTCATACATCTCTTCTGGGTGTATTTGCTCCATTACTTCTTTATCACCATTCTGTACAACTCTAAAAAGCTCATTCTTGAGAAAAATCTTTAAGCATAGCTCCAAACTCATTATAATTTTTATCAGGAACCATTCTTTTCTTAGGATCTGATAAGCTGCCATTTTGACTTGATTGAGAAAGGATCATTACAATTTACAATAGTAGGAGGTTGTACAGTTGGTATTAACATTTACTCCTATCTCTGATTCTAATGAAGCAGCTTTGACTTTATCTTTCACATATGGCTTCTTTTTTTCTTTCCTTGTGAACTCATCTTGTGCAGTCTTGTCAATATTTATTCCCTTTCTTGCCTTTTGCTTCTTCTAGTTCTGTTTTTTAAACTGGCACCTCAGTTTATTCATTCTTTTAACAACTTCATCTTTTTCCCTGTGTGATTGAGCATCCTGAATTGTCATTATTCTGTTTCTTTAAAGTTTCTTGTTCTAGCTGTAATCCATGCCTTTTCACTCTTGCTTCAGTTTCCATGGGCACAAAACTTTCAATACTCTTCATCACCTTTTCAAATTTAGTCTTCAATTCTTCAAAAGAAAGCTTCTTTAATTGAGACAATTTCCATGAACTCTGATTCTTGATGAAGGTACTCATGTATTCTCTTTGTTGTGCTTGTGTCATTGGCTTACTTCTTTTTGCTTTAGCTTTTAGTTCAGCGTAGAACTTCTTCTTCTCATTTATCATTTCCACCATTCTTTTTGCAAAATCATCATTGCTTATACTTTCTCCCTGAAGACTCTTGACTACCTCTGTATTAGCTTCCAGTTTTGCCCTAATGCTATCCCAATCTTCTTCAGTATAAAATTGTGCAGCCTTTTGAACTTCATCCTTTCTTTTTAGTTGTTCTGACAATTCTTGTTCCTCTTGCACTCTTTTGGCTAACATCTTATCTAAATGAATCTGTTTTGCAACTTCTTCATCCATTTGAGCTTGCAAATTTATAGCCTCTTCCAATCCAGCTGCTTCTTGTCTTATTTGTTCTTTAGTCTTATGAGTAGCCTGGATATCCTCTTCAACCATTGGAGCCTTTCCTTCCCTTTGACCCCTTTTACTAGCAGTACCAGAATCAACTTTAGCACTACCATTACTAACCTCTTCAATACCAGTATTAATCTCTTCTTCAGCATCCAATCCAGTATTAATAATCTTATCCACTGACCTTGCTCTCCTCCTATATCTCTTACCTTTATCAGTTGATTTTACCTTGCTAACACCCTGTGAAGCAACCTTTGACAATGTTTTGGCTGCCTCCAAGATTGTAGGACTGATATCTTCTTCTCGAGCCTCCCTTGAAGCTTTTGTAGGAGTAACAAAATCTGTTGACTTCTCTTTCATGGATTCTTTAACCAAAGAAACTAGAGGATCATCATCAATATCCTAAATTTTCCTCCCCTGATCCTCTGGTTCTTCACCCTCTAATCCAGATATTACCACCTTCTGTGTCTTTCTTTTAATGACTTTTCCAGAATCTTTACCCTTTTAACCAAGGTGAGAACTGCCTTTCCATAAGTTGTCTTTGTCTGTTGCAGCTCTGTCTCTAAAGTTTCAATTCTGGTCACCAACTTAGGTACAATATCCATCAATTCTTTAAGTTGCATACTGTCCTCAGCACTTCCTGATGTATTACCTTCAGGGAGAGGTGCTTCATAGGACCTAGGTGGTGAAAAATGAGGTGGTGAAAAAGGTGGTGATTGATGTGGTGAATGAGGTGGTGAATGAGGTGGTGATTGAAGTGGTGAATGAGGTGGTGATTGAAGTGGTGAGGATATGGATGGTAGTGGATCAACAGGTGTGGGATGGGGTTCAGCTGGTTGTGCTGATCCTTCACCTTGATCCATAGCTACACCTGCCAACATAGCAGGCAGCAATGGTATAATATCCCCTGCATAACCCCTTTTCATGTTTGCAAAAAGCTTTTTGGTCAAAGTTGGGGCTAAATACTTTCCTTTATGTTCAGTATTAATGTCCAAAATAATTTGTAAAAATCTTGGATACATTAAAAATTTTGTATTACTCTCCAAGTTATGAACCATTCCATCAAAAATCATTTTAGAAAAATTATAAACCCTATTACTAGATAGACAGATTAATGCAGTAGCAACAGTACTACCAAATTGATCCCATCCACCAGACTTAGGGCTTAAGCAGTGTAAAATATGATGGATTAGAAATTTCCATTGGGGTGTAAAATTCCTTTTCCAAAAAGTTAATTTACCCTCAGTAACATACCCCAATGTGGCTAATCCAGCATATATTTCAGCATCAGATAAATTATGTATTCCTGTTGCATCTGCCAATTGAAGTTTACTTCTGACAGATGCCTCAGTAATAGTATACTCTTTAGAGTCTATAGATGCTATTAATTGTTGAGTCCCATTAGCAAGTGTTCTGACTATGGCAGTTTGCCAGAACTGTTTGACTAGGGAGTCATAGATAGTAGGATTACGAGTTAACGCATACCTGAGAGATGTACCTTTAAGGAAATCTACTACCTCAGTGAAACCAACACTTTCATTTGGTTTCTTCAGGAAAGCGACCATGTTATGCTTGTCAGAGTACTTTAGATTGGCCATATGGACTTGTTGATGAACAAAAATCGTAAGAATTTAAATTCTAATCCTGGGTTTGATTCGAGTGAATTACTAAGTGCTGGTAGAGAGAGGGAATTGAATTTTTATCGATTAATAACAAGGTTTCTTATTGGACCGTGTGTAAAAGAAGTTTCTTTAGAGTAAAAAAAGATATTTTATTAAAGAAAGTGAAGTAATTATCCAAATAGAAAACCTATGTTAAAAGTATGTGCCGTAAAAATCTCTAACGGTAATATTTAAATAAGAAAAATCAATTTTCCCTCACCAGCACCAACGGTCATCTACCAGACTTAACATTAGCCTACCAGACTTAACATTAGCCTACCAGACTTAACATTAGCCTACCAGTACTAATATAGTCTACCAGAATTAACTTATAGACTACCAGAATTAACTTATAGACTACCAGAATTAACTTATAGACTACCAGAATTAACTCTAGTACTTAGTACTTACAGACCATATATGAGTAGAATTTGCAGCACAACTTCTATCCATCCTCCAATCCATGCTAATCCTGAAATAGTTAGTCAAAACAAGAAAATGCTACAATATATATAATTGACTAGAACTAACTATTTCCTAACTACCAGTATTAATACCCTAGCAGTATTAATTTTAACTAGAAGTACTTACTACATTTTACAAACTTTACAATTTTAACCTCCCCTCAATTGTAGCTATAGATTTAACATTCCAATGCTCACCACTAAAAAGTTAAACCTGGTGACATCAAATCCTTTGGTGAGAAGGTCTGCAACATTATGATCAGTGTGAATCTTGATAACCTCTATTAGTCTCTTCTCATAACAATCTCTTATAAAATGGAATCGAATCTCAATATGCTTGGTCCTTGAATGAGCAACAGGATTCTTGATAACACTTATAGTGCTCTCATTATCAATATGGATTTTGGTGTTCATGAAATTGAAACCATAATCCATCATCTGATTCTGTATCCATAATACTTGCCCACAACAATTTGCAGCTGCAACATATTCTGCCTCAGTAGTAGAATTTGCCAGTGATTTAAGATTAGTGATAGAGTGAAGAAGAGAAGTGATTTTTAATAAAATCTAGTAAGTAAATAATGGTCAGTAGTGGGACCACAAGATCGATGTTTAGTTAATAGGTGGACTAAGTACGTCATTCCGAATAGATAGTCCCAAAACAAGTAATATCAGTACTATGTAGTATTCCAATAGTCCAAAGAGAAGGTAAGGTAGGACAGGAGAAAAACATTCATCATGTCCATCACTTGGTATTATTTGCATATTAAGCTCCAATGACACCGATAAGAGCCTTAACTAGGATTTTGGCCCAGTCAGAGAAAGTTTAGGAGGATGCTTGACCAACAATCTAACACCTCTCAATGGTAAATGCACCCGGATCAAACTAGTGACAAGTTAGGGTGTGTGTTTGGGGGTGTGGGGGTGGGGGATTCATGGGGTCGGTGGGGAATTGTTATGGTCCTAAATCCCGATATATAGGTTAGATTTAGTTTGATATAGATCTTATTAATAACACTCGCGCCTTACTACACAATAGCAAATTATCGGGTTCATGAATATAAGTAGGGGGACTTCTCACCTGGCAAGGCCAATAAGGTAGGGTAACTTTTGGCATTTAATAATCAAGGCAGTTAGGTAGTGGTAATCTGGATGGATAGCTTACACTTTTAAAAATCAAAAAAAAAAAAAAAAACAATTTGTGTCCAATAGTTATTTTGTTAAATCAAAGCAATGTATTCACCCCGTAGATTTTGTTTTCTAATTTTAAACAATTTAGAAAAAAGGGTGGGCTTTGGCTGGCTTATGGTATTTATGGAAACTCTCAAGTATTGAAAAGTAATTGTACTGTAGTGTAAATATACAGTTTAGTAAACGTTAGCGATGTTTTCCCCTCGCGAAGGTGGTGGTTTATTAAAACATTGAAAAGATTGAAATGCGAGAGAGGAGGAGCTGAGACTATGAAATCACCTTAGGAAATGGACGGGAAAGAAAATTGAATTTCGAGATATGGTAACACATGTCACGGACGACGGTCCGGAAAAGCAACCCTTATTTAAATACAGGTCGTATAAGTAGAATGTATTTTATAATAAATATACTAAATCACAAGTTATTATGTTACACCTACAACTATACTTTCTGTTTTATTTATAAGTCGAAACGTATTATTCAAATGTATGTGTCAAATAATATCCATGTATTTGTACTGTTAATATAATAAAAATACTATACTTTGGTCCATTTATTTATTTATTTTGTTAAAAAACTTGTTTACATGTTTTTATTATTCGTATAATGTTATCGCATAAGTAGTTTAATCGTTTTGTAAAATAATATTTATAACATTAAAACTTGTATAAATATTATATAAGTGATTCTAAAATGTTTCGTAAAATTTTTTATAAAAAACGAACCAACACTATTCATGTCAGGAAAAGTGTCTAGTTTACAAACCATACATCTGAAATTTATGAAAATCGGCAGGTTTATGTAAAATGTCGTTCTGAGCAACTTTGTAGTTTTACACTTCGACTCAATCGGACCCGAAGACCCTCGAAAACGCAGTTTCAGCCGCTGCTGAAAGTGCACGGTTTCACAGCTTTTATATTTATTATGTCAAATTTTTGAAACGTTGTATCTTACTCGTTTTAACTCCGATTTTAGTGATTCTTTCGAGCCCGTCTTCGTAATTAAAAGTTCTATTTAACTAAAATATTTTCCATCAGCCTACTGTTATGAATAGTAGTCAGTTTTTATAAAACTACTTTTATAAAAATACTTTTTATCGTAAACTTGCGATTAGCGTAACTTTTTCGTTATAACTCGGATTTTCGAGTTCTTTATATGCTTACGATCCTTGTAACATGTAGTATTTTAATAAAATATAAAATAAATGTTTTAGTTTCGAATTTAAAACAGTAAGTTTGAGAATATTTAATAAAAATATGTATAAAGTTATTTTTATAAGTTTTTTAACTTAGTTGATTTGCAACAAGTTCTCTAGTCCATCATTAGTCCAAGTTTGTCCAAGAATAATGACCTTTATATTTATGTACTTACATAAACTATATAAATAAATAGTTACCTATAAATTATTTACACTTTATTTTGTAAGCTTATGAAAACAAAACCCTAAGTGGTGATTAACAAGATAACTAGTATGTATAATATGTAAATAAAGTATTGAAAAGCTCAAAGTTTTAGATGACCTTAGAAGAGCAAGATGATGAGGAAAACTAATCATAACTCCAAACGAAACCCTAAGCTTTCTTGCTAAACCCTTTTGATTGTCAAACCAAGTTTTCAAGCCTTCTTGAAATACCTTAAATATGAACCTATAATACTTGCTAGAATAAGTTTTGTGAATTATCTCTTGTGGTTTATTTTTGGACGTGGGCTAGGATGTGGAAACAAAGAAATGTGTGTTGATTTGCTAGTAAATATAAATGTATATGAATGAATACTTAGTTATGCATGAAAATATACTACAAGGTGGTCAAACATATTACTTGAAAGTCCAAGTCCAAGTCCAAGTCCAAGTCCAAGTCCAAGTCCAAGTCCAAGTGAGCTAGTAAAGGAAGAAAACATGGAAACATGTTTGTCAAGTGTTATTATTAACTAGGATAGTACTAGTAGTTTTAAATCAAAATTTGTGTATCATTTGGTCTTGAAGTTGGCGTGATATAGGGAGAAAAAGGAAGATTTTTTTTTTTTGTCTTATCATTTTATGAAAATAATACTTGATGTATAATATGTATAGCTAGGTATTGGTGCTCCCGGGTATGCCTAAATGTATTTAATTTGCGAAACGTAAAGGTTTTACGCAACCAATAAAATAAAATATAAAAAGTTTATTATTACTTTCGTAAAAATAATATATTGCTTGTTTGATGAAAACTTTAATTTGTTTGGTGTTCGTTTGTTTTAATTGTTGATTTTTAACTTACGCGATTTAACTTAACTATTAAAATTAAAAGTAAACGCGTACGATAAAAGAAAAAAAATAAATAGTGAAAAATGACAAAATGAACGACGTCATAAAATGACCTGAAAATACGGAATGTTACACCGCACTTGGTGTATAATTAATTTGCATTTACTTCGCTATGAAGTACGCCGCACAATAAGAATTGTGCGTCGCAATTTTGCCTCGTTCATTAATTACTCCTTGGATTCTCTTCTAGATTCTTCTTATAACGACCGTTTAGTGTATTTAACAGAATTTCTTTGCACGTTTAGTCATTTTCTTCATTCGTGGTCTTGAAATGAATATTGCACAACAAACAACCAAACTTTGCAATATTTCATGCGTTAACATATATATTTCATTTATTTTTTAGGGATATTTTACGTATATTTGGAGCGTTATCAAATCTCCCCATACTTAGCTTATTTCTTGCCCTCAAGTAATCTAAGAGAAAGTATTTTGTTTTAACAAAACAAATTAATGATCACAAGCAAAGATAACGCGACAAAAAACTCACGAATTTTTATAGATGAGATTCTTTTCACACTCGCTCAATTTAGTAAAATGGATAGTAAACGGAAGTCACTCATATGCGCAGTCATAAAATGTTCAAATTACCATAGGCTTGTACTAGAAACTAAACTTCACCGACATGGCGTAAGCACCAAACATATACATCAAAAGAGGTAATTTATTTAGTGATATTATTTATTATTTGTTAAAAAGGGTTTGTAATAAAATCATAATCCACCTTATCCGTTCACATCATTTTTTTATACCGTTGGCTTTATTTTTGCCTTATTTTACTTTATCTTGGGGAAAACTTACTTTCCTCTCATACTTAGGATAAGCACACTACTTGAAACGAACTTAAAAGTTTGCAACCTTCGCACTTCATTTAAACAACAATACCAACATTTACGTTCTTCAATTCATACGGATAAAATTTTAGATAATTTTTTAAAAATCTTTTTGAACAAAATTATTGTTTACTTATATTTATATTTTTATCACCTCTTAATCAGTAAAATGTTTATAACACGCGAACGCGTTCCTACTGCTGTCTCATAAAGATTTCAAGCATAAGTTCTTGAATTAACAAATCACTGGCACACTCATATAATTTTAAATCGATACCAATGCTCAAAAAAAGGCGACAAAACTACACATACACAGTCGTAATGACGGATGAGATATTTGCAATTGCTCACTCCTTAACTCGAGAAAGCTAAAGATAAAAATCATCTTAGGTATCAAAGATAGATACCTAAATTCTTAAAATCTAATCCTCACAATTTTTTCTGGGTGGTATAAATATGATAGTAATGTTATCAATTCAGAGTCATATTGCTTATATGTGATCAGTAAAATGTTATTTCAAAAGATTTTCTTTTAACTTTAACTTTTCCAGTTTATCTCTCCCCCATACTTAATATGAGCATTGTCCTCAATGTGAAAATATCATAGAGAAAGATAAAATGGGAAAGTGAAATAATACTTCTCAATTGTGATTTATATTTTGAATCTTTGGTTCACGTCATTTCGTCTTGCGTCCTTCTCTTTTTCTTTTTCCTGTTACAAATATAAACATTGCATAGCTCATAAATAATAATAATAGTAATATTCCTAATTAATTATTAATCAAAAGTACGATAATATTATTTTAATGCCAACAAAGGTGTTTTACACACCATAATAATAATAATAATAATAATAATGTTTAGAGAATTGTTTTTAAAACACACGTGACCCAAAACATGCGGTCACACAACCAACTTGTGTCATCTCGATACTACTCATCATCATCCTGCTGCTGCTGATACTATGGTGGATACTGTGGTGGAGGTGGGTACTGCTGATAATGCTGGTCATACTGCGGCTGAGCATAACCAGGTGGGTTGTAGGCTCCCTGCAGTGGAACACCATCAACCCCAGCCATATGCTCAAACACTTCGTGTCCCAATGATATGACTGCCTATACAACATCCACTCTATTGCCTCTTGGCGTATCTCCATCCTA
>BQNB010195209.1:0-11385 GCA_026074375.1 Tanacetum coccineum | reverse complement strand
TTGGATATTGGATTCCCATAATCATGCTAAGGATTGAAGCTCGAGTGAACGAAGGACAAAACTACGAGCACGAGAGGCTTCATAATCCAGGGCAATCCTGGACATACAACAAAAACCACGAAACACTAGAAAGGAAGAGGCGAGCCTCCTCACAGCACACTTATTCATTACTACTATTATTATATTAGGATAAGCATGGGTTGCCACCCACGAAGCGCTTATTTTTGTTAACCGAGTCTTGAGCCTGACTCGATCCCCCATACTTGAGTTGGTCAAGGAGGATAGAAATGGAGAAACAGAACATCGAAGGTAGGAATGTTCCCTCTATAGATCATCATCGGGCTTTTAGAAGAAAGCGGGAAAGTTTTAAAGCCACGATGAGATAAGAGATGATCTTTGTCCTCATTTTCGGATGAAAATGGAAGCAAAGTGTCAATTACTGGACAAAGGGTGGGAAGGGTGGTTAAAATATTACGCACATGGACATAAAGTTCTCTTGTCGAATTATCAGAAATATCATCCACCACTTTTGTAAAAACTCCCGTATCGGGCTCAAAGTAAATTCCATCATCCGGCGGTTTCGCAGGAGGACGAGGGGATGATGGAACATCAAAATGAAATAACTCATTTTCATGAAGTGAAGGGGAATCATTGCTAAGCAATTCTTCAAGGAAAATGATATCCCCTTCAGAGTCATAGTCATCATTCTCAATGCCCGGTGGCATAGAGTCATCCGGAGTAAGAAATAAACCGATCTCCTCCATAAGAGAGTCACTATCCTTAACGGGGATAGGAGATGGAGAGAAAGATTTGATTATAGCATCAGAATTTTTAGAATTAAATTCTTCCGGAGGTCGAGGAGATGAATTTTCATACAACAATTTCTCAACAAGACGAATTTATTCCTCATGATCAAAGTCGGCTTCATTAATTCCTGGTGAAACCAAATTGATATGAGCGAGTTCACCGGAGAACTCCTCGAGAAGAGAATCAAAATTAGGAGAAGAAATAATCAAAGTGTCTCGATTAAGCAAAGATTCTATAAGATCAGACTCGGCATTAAAGTGATGCGGATCTATCTTGGTAGAAATGATTTCTTCATCAGAAAGAGGGTTCAAAAAAATTTTGAAATTTTCTTTCGGAACGTCCTCATTAGAAAATGACTTGTCGTCACTAGAGGAAAAATCGTTGTCAGCATCAAAGAGAGGATTAGAGACAGTTGTAAAATCATCACGAACAGGCACATTACACTCACTTTCAATATCGGATAAATCGGAATAGTGCTAAGATGCTCATCCCCCATACTTAGAGAGTCCGTAATCGGAAAGTCGGGTGTGATTGCATCAAACGAAGTCCTTTCAAGAATTTGTTGAATTCTCTTGTAAAAGAATTTGTTAACTTCATATGGAAAAAGTTCCTCGAGCCTTTCAAGAATTTATAGCAAAATACATAAGAATTTGTTAACTTCATATGGAAAAAGTTCCTCGTTATCATCACCATCATAGAAAATGTCGTGATTATGATAGATAGGTCACGTAAGCTCGGAAGGATTAGTAATAATAGTAGCACTTTTGGTCAAATGAATAGTATAAGTAGTAGACGGAGTGCTAATATTATCATAGTCAGCATTGTAAAAATATGAGACGGGTAAAGGCTCGAAAGGATTAGCTGCCTGTTCTTCAGCTAACATTTCTTGTTTTTCCTCAACTGCCTGCTCTTGTAAAAGAATAGCCTCC
Source organism: Tanacetum coccineum (assembly GCA_026074375.1). Classification (NCBI taxonomy): domain Eukaryota; kingdom Viridiplantae; phylum Streptophyta; class Magnoliopsida; order Asterales; family Asteraceae; genus Tanacetum; species Tanacetum coccineum. The sequence goes on along the minus strand of BQNB010195209.1, from coordinate 9,649 downwards.
TGCTCACGTGGTTGACTTATTATTTCACAATAAGATTGCATCATTTTTTTTAATTCTTTGATACTTATCTCTTCAATAGGTTGATGAATGTCGGAATACTGCGGGGGTTGGAATTGGTCAAAACCGGAAGAATTAGAATTATAGAAATTTTTGTTCATCGGTTGACACTGAAAACTCATATGAGGTCCCTCGCAGTTTTCATAATAAGGCTCATCGAAGATCAATTGATCACATTGAAAAGTCTCATGAGTACCCCCCACAACGGGTACAACAAAGATATCGTGGAAGACTTGGTAAAGTTTGTGGAAAATAATCAAAGTTTTGATTGAAACACGAGTCCTGATTGTAGACAAATAGGACTTGAGGTGGACAATCGTAATCATAATGAGCATCGTTTCCACAAAACTCACAAGAATACGTCTCGTACTGGGGCTGGTTATACGAAGACATGTCGAAGAATTAAACAAATAAGACGGTAAAGAAGATAAGAATTAAATGAATAAGAGGATAGAGAATATTATTTATAGCAAAATACATAAGAAAGAAAAATATTTTTGGTAACCGATAATCGAACAAGTGTACGGTAGCTCTTTAGAAAACGCTACTCAAGAAGCGGAGGGAGGAGAGGGTCCAATGTGCGAATTCGTTTTAAAAAACCTTTCTCCGTCGGTGTCAAAGTTGTCGGAAATCAAACCCTACTTTCCTCTCTTATAGTTTGTACTCTAAGGGTGAGCCGAAATCACAAATGACACAACGGTTGATTTTGTTGTTTTTCGATTTTTTGGTATTTTTGATTACTTGAAAATATTCACAAATGAAAGCGATAACTTCACGTGGAAGGGTTTTTTATTAGGATTCTATTTCTACAATTAAAATGCAAAAATGAGTAAGAGGAAGCCTAAAATGAAAGAAATTAGAGTTAAAACACGAAAAACGATAACGAGATTCTAATCCCGTTCTTTAAAAACCTAATCTATCAAATTTTAACCCTACAAATGCAAATTTAATTTTTACAAGTCCTAAATGATAAAAGAAATTTTAAAAAAAAGAATCATATTTTTTTGTTTTAAATTATTTATTAGAATTTTTTAAAATTGTATTTAATAAAAAAAAATTAATTAAAAATACTAAACTAAATTGGAAAATTCTGAAAAAATTCTGAAAAGTGCTTTGAACAATTCTAAACCTAGGAAAAATAATTTGGTTCAAACAGCTTATTGTAATAAGCTGTTAATAAGCAAAATAAGGATGGAAGCTTAAATGTTAATAAGGTGATAAAAGTAAAGTGTATGAAGGGAGGGGACATTCAACGAAAAGTACCAAGGGCATGATGGTTAGGGTGGTGTGTGTGTTGAGGGGATGGTCCACAGTCCGACCCCTGTGGCCTCTCTTTTTGAAAAAAATTTTTTTTATTTTTATTTTTAAAAGTTATAATAAGCAAAATAATAGAAAACTTTTATATAAGAACTTTTTATAAATCTTGAAAATAAGCTAGGAATAAGCAAAAACAAGAGACAATTTACTTTTTTAACTAAGTGACTATAAGGGCTAACTGTTTGGCTTATTTAGACTTAATAAGCAAACATGAAAACTAATAAGCTAAAAACCAATGAAGCACTTTACCTATATAAGCATTGGACTATAATATAGCAGGTAAAATAAGCTAGAAAAGGGATTAAAGCATTAGGACAACAGACATATAATAACAGTTTAAAAAGGACTTATGCACCAAACTTTTAAGCTAAAAATAAGACTACTAAGCACATGGAAAAGGCTAAAAAGTAAAAACAAGTAAAGACTAGGACTCAAAGAATTCAAGAAAACAAAAATTAAGCAAAATGGTTAAGAGAATAAGCTGAAAATGCCTTTGAAATTGACTGACTCAAACTGATGTATTTTGATTCCAAAAGACAGATATGCTACTTGCAGGCCTAATAATAAGCTAGTAAAAGCTATTTTAAACCCACAAAAAACTTAAAAAGATTAAGCTTATACTACTAACTACTTGTGCAAGAAATTTTAAAGCTTAAAACTAACATTTACTTGACTAAATTTAAGATTGAAAAATGACTTTTTTAAACTTTTAAAGCTAAAACATCGAGTTTGAAGATTTTTTGGGTAAAAAACCACAAGGAAAATGCACACTTAACTAATTCTTTTACTACTGCATTTTAACACAAAATGGACCATGACCAAAACCTTAAAACTCTCTTTAAGCAAGAATTGGAAAATAAGCAGTTTGAAAAAGTTCCAAGACCTTAGATTTAGAAAACTTATAGAAAATACCTTACAACTTATTTTTAAACTTTAAAAACTTATTAAAATAGATTAAAACAACTTAAAGGAGATGGTTTAGTTGGATTAATAACCAAACAAATTTAACCACTTTTCTGGATACTTTTTTCCTTTTTTAACCCAAACACCCCTTTAAGTTTTCAAAATTCAATTTAAGCTTGATTTAAACTAGTTTAAGCTAAGTTATTTAAAAACAGATAACCAATAATCAATATTAAGCTATATTAAGCAATTTTCAATAGAGGATAAGCACTTTTGAATAAGCAAACATATTAAGCAGTATTAAGTTATAACCAACAGTTTTAATGAAAAACATAAGCAATTGATATCTAAACAACAAGTAAGCATAAATAAGCTATAAACATCATATATAAACGTAGATAAGCAAAGAAAAGCATAAAATAAGCAGTAATAAGTACTTAAAATAAGTAGAACAGTAAAGAGGCTATAAAATGGAAAATGAGGACTTACAAAGCCATTTGCTTAAACAAGGGCAAAAAGGCTCTTTAGAGCCTTGTCTACAAGCTCTAGCTTGTTTAAAAACAAAATAGTATAACCCTATAAGCCCTTCCAAATCCGGCTTATCTTCTAATAGAGTTTTTTGAGTGATTTTGAGTGAAAATGACTTAAACTATATAAACTATGGAAAAGTTTATATAGCTTAAGTAAAAGATAAAAAGAGCTTATAAGAGATTAACAAACATTTTCATACCATAAAATTGCATTATCATAAAAACATAATTTAACATAAAACTTCAAATTTCATTAATACTTTAAAAACATTTACAAGACCTTAAAAAGAAAAGTACATTAAGATGGGGGGTGAAAGTCTAGTTACAATGAAAATAAGTGAAATGACAATAAATAGTATTCTAAAACTTAAAAAACTAAAAAACTCTCTTCATGTGTGAAAAACACACACTCTTTATAGACTTTCTTCGTGTTCTTCGCCATTTGAGTTGTGTTTCTTGTGTGAGAGCATTCCAAGCTTCAATCCTAGCCCTCAATTCCATCTTGTGCTACTTTAATTCAATCTGAGCCCTCAATTTTGCCCTGTCCAATCAAACCACTTAGGATTGCCAATGTGGTTGTCATTTTCCTTGAAGAAAATGTTAATTAAGGTTTGTTGGGTTGTGGGGAATAAGTTAAGGATGGTTTGTTTGGTACTTGCAGGTTTGGCAGATGTGAGGAGAGGTGTAAGTAAAATTAGGCGGGAAAGTTACTGTGCGTTTGTTTTGTGATGGGTGTTAGGGGGTAAGGACGAGTGGTGCAAAGGTTTTAGTACGGGAGGGACTAAACTTGTTAGTCCTTAAGGACTAGCAATGTTAGTCCTTAAGAATTAACTGTGTAAACATTTTAGTGGTGTTGTGGGCTAACGAGGTTAGGTTTGTATTGTTCCTAGGTTTAAATGTTTTGGGCCTTTGTTATTTAAATAAAGGGTTATGGGCTTTTTAAATGGAATTGGGCTTTTAAATTAAGAAATAAATATAATGGGCTGATCCGTCCCATTAAGTGGGGTACGAGTTGACCCAATAAGATATTTATATCTTCGGCTTCGGTTTTTTGCTCTCTTTTTAATTTCGTGCTCGGTTTTGTCCGGTTTTGGATTTGTTTTTGTCCTTTAGTGAATATCCAATACCTGCACAGTATATAAAGCAAAACAAGCATATATTTGGCATTTTATGTCTGTTTTTGGTCATTATTGGTTATTTTAGCTCGTTTAATTAGGTAAAAGGTATGTGTAATTAAGCACATACCAGTAGAAAATAAGTAGACTTAGTCAATCGGTCCATAATTACCCAGATTATGTCATGCCCACTACTAGTCCTAGGCAACTTAGTCACACAATCTATAGTTATCCCTTCCCATTTCCATACGAGAATCTCAAGTTGTTGGAGCAAGCCAGATGGCCTTTGATGCTCAGCCTTAACCTTCAAACAGGTCAAACATTTACTAACAAACTCAGCTATATCCTTTTTCATTCTAGGCCACCAATACCTATCTCTCAAATCATAGTACATCTTATCAGCTCCTGGGTGTACAAAGTACTTTGACTTATGGGCTTCATCTATTATCAGGGTTCTCACCTCACCCTTCAAAGGTACCCATATTCGATCCAGATAGTACAAGGTTCCATCACTTCTCTGTTCTATCATCTAATCCAAACCTCTCTGTAATCCTGCAAACTCATCCACAGCCTCCTTCTAAGTCGCCAGTATTTTATCCTTGATACCCGACTGTAGGATCATATTCATAGCTCTAACTCTTTTAGGCTTTACTTTTTCCTTCCTACTTAGGGCATCAGCCACCACATTCGCCTTACCAGGATGGTAGCGAATTTTATAGTCATAATCACTAAACAACTCTATCCAGAGACGCTGTCGCATATTCAACTCTTTCTGACTAAAGATATGCTGAAGACTCTTATGATCCGTATAGATGACACTCTTTGTCCTATACAGATAATGTCTCCAGATCTTAAGTGCAAACACAACCGCACCCAACTCTAAATCATGGGTTGTATAATTCTTCTCATGGATTTTTAACTGCCTAGACGCATAGGCTATTACCTTACCTCTTTGCATTAACACACAGCCTAGTCCTATCCCGGACGCATCACAATATACCACAAAATCTTCTGGTCCATCGGGGAGAGCTAGAACAGGCGCATTACACAACTTATCCTTCAAGGTCTGAAATGCCAATTCCTGTTCCTCACCCCAATCGAAAGTCTTACTTTTTTGAGTCAAGATAGTAAGAGACTTAGCTATCTTAGAAAAGTTCTCAATGAACCTACGGTAATACCCAGCCAATCCTAAGAACGAACGAACCTCAGTCGGAGTTCTAGGGGCTTTCCAATTCTTAACAGCTTCAATCTTACTAGGGTCCACATGAATTCCATTACCATTTATCACATGCCCAAGAAACTGCACTTCTCTTAGCCAGAATTCACACTTAGAAAACTTAGCATACAGTTTCTCCTTTTTGAGCAGTTCCAAGACTAACCTTAAATGTTCTACATGCTCCTCTTGAGTCTTAGAGTAGATTAAGATATCGTCTATAAACACTATCACAAACTTATCAAGATACGGCCTACAAACTCTATTCATCAAATCCATAAATATTGCTGGTGCATTAGTCAGACCAAAGGGCATTACAGTGAACTTAAAATGTCTATAACGAGTCCTAAACGCAGTCTTTGGTATGTCACCCTTGTGTACTCTCAGCTGATGGTATCCAGACCTAAGATCTATCTTTGAGAAAAACTGCAACCCTTACAGTTGATCAAATAGATCATCAATTCTAGGAAGTGGATGACGATTCTTTATAGTCAACTTGTTTAATTCTCTATAATCAATGCATATCCTAAAAGAACCATCCTTTTTCTTAACGAATAACATCGGCGCTCCCCAACGCGACTAACTTGGTTGAATGAAACCTTTGTCTTGGAGTTCCTTGAGTTGTCCCAACAACTCCTCCATTTCAGAAAGTGCCAAATGATAGGGAGACTTGGCTATCGGCGTTGCTCTAGGGATTAACTCAATTCGAAACTCAATTTCCCAAATAGGCGGTAATCCAGATAGGTCATCTGGAAATACCTCAGGAAAATATCTAACTACAACAATCTCTTCTTGTTTCTTATCACTAGCCTTAGCACTCATCAACAATCTCGCTTTCTCATCCGGTCTCTCTCATACTACTCCAAGTACGTTGCCATCCGGTAGTGGTATCCTCACTACCTTTTCATGGCAAATTATTTCAGCCTTATTATCAGACAACCAGTCCATACCTATAATCACATTAAAACTCCCATGTCCAAAGGTATCAAATCGATGTCAAAGACATGACCCTCGATTTTTAGTTTGCAACCCTTAATAACCTTATCAATCTCTACTAGATGCCCACTAGCTATCTCAATCTCATATCTGAAACCTAAGTCGCTGGGCTCTAAGCCTGACAAAGGTATGAAAGTAGTAGAAACAAAACTATAGTTGGCACCAGAGTCAAATAAGGTAGTGGCAAAATGATCATTCAAAGTAAACGTACCCGTCACAATGTTCGGATCCTGGCGAGCTTCCTCTACTCCCAACATGAATGCCCTACCCCTAGCCTGGTTCCCTTGGTTTCCACGACCCTGACCCCCATTATTAGTAGCAACTTGATTTAGACGATTTTCTTTCGGGCCTCATGCCCTATTTAATCTAGGACAAGCTGGCCTGACATGGTCGGTACTACCACACTCATAACATGCTCTAACAGTTGGATTTCTAGCATTGACAGGATTTACATTCCTCGGCACACCTCTACAATCCCTTGCCAAATGACACGGGCGGTTACAGTTGAAGCATGTGCGACAAGGTCCACCGAGTACATGGTAGGAGTTGCATGTGGTACACTTGGGTCAAGTACCCGTATTCTCTCTTCCTACTGGGTTCACAGTAGTAGTAAAAGTATTCATAGTCCTAGTCCTCTTATTATCATATTTCCATTCCTATCCTTGCTAGGTTCCCCCACATTACCTCTCTTCTTAACCTTCTTAATTGATCTATTCCTAACAGCCTCATCAGTCAGCGCACCAGAAATCTACACATCCTTTTGTATAGTCTTTGGCTCCATTGCTGCCACCATCCCACGGATCTGTGGAGCAAGGCCATACACATACCTCTCAATCATCCTAATCTCAGGAGTTACCAAATGAGGAACTAACCTCGCCAACTCATGAAACCTATCAGTATACGCAGTATGGCCAGCCCCGACCATGGCGTGATTCTACAACTCAGATTCCAACTTTTGCATCTCATGACTAGGAAAAAACTCTTGTATCATCATAAACTTAAAGTCATTCCATGACATACTAACAGTAACTTCCCAGCTTAGTGTGCGAATCTGAGAGTTCCACCACGTTAAAGCCTTATCCATAAATGAACCAACACTGTATTTCACTTTTTGGTCAATACTACAACCACTCATATCATGCACATACTCCATTTTCTCAATCCAACAAGTAAGAACTACAACACCTCCCTTACCATCATATTCCTTAGGGTTACAAGCTAAGAACTCCTTATATGAACAACCTACCCGGTTGCCATTCACTATCACATTCCCAACGTTCTCCTAAACGTTCTCATTAACCACATTACCATTTTGATTTCCAACATTCCCTCGGTTACTAACCTGAGCCAACATGGCGGGTAAGAGGTTCTGCAATTGCTGGGCAATGATCATTGAGAAGTCGGGTGCACCCCTATTGGCTCCCTCTACATTCCCATTGACTCCCTCTACACCCCCATTAGCTCCCAAACCCTGGTCATTTCCTTGACCATTCAATTCATCAACACGCTCATCATTACCTTCCCTAGGTCTTCTACCCCTTCCACTTCTACCAACCCGTTCACCCGTTCCCCCTCCTAGTGATTCGGCAGCAGGCCGGCCAGCACTTCGGGTCCTCATCCTTGGCGGCATTATCTATACGAGGGAGAACATGGGCAACGTTAGGTAAGTGGGAAGACTCGCACATATATATAGAATATCTTACTATATATAACCAGATATACACGTAACTCCACCCTACGGTGTCAACATCGATTTGTGTGAACAACATTATCAAGTATGAGTGAGTTGTGATACGCTTATAAATACGCTAGCCACCATACTTATATTCGCATCCTTTCCCATTCATATCCAATATTAGGCCCATCTATTTCAATGACTGACATAACTAAGGCACCAAACCGCGAACACACAAAGGCACACATAAGCGAAACACCGCGCACATAGATCCTATACGCAACTAGACGACGGATCTTAGGTTATAGTCTAGGCCAAACCACCTAGTTCTCTATAACCTTGGCTCTGATTACCAATCTGTCACACCCCGACAATGGCGGAAACTCGGGAATGCAACATAATGATCAATCATAACACAAGATATAAAATAGAGAAAACTACATTGCATAAACTCCAAGTGCTATGAAGACCATCAACCTCGAAAAAACTCGAGTGACGTCCCAAATCGCAACTAAAAATACACAATCTCTTACAATTATTCCAATGCCCTCACAGGGGACCATAATCCAAACTTAATCCGAAACATCCAAAAACTAGAATCAAAACAACAAACAAGCAAGACTTCAAACGAAATTCCACTCGGGATACTTCTAAGTCTATCACAATCACCAAACTATTCTTCTTTCACTTCACCTAAAAATGATACTCGAAAATGTCAACAATAATGTTGGTGAGCTCGTAGGTTTGACCTTAAACCCAAAAGCTGTGTCAATATTTCAACAGTGGACAATAGTGCTATATGACAGTGAATATATGCAAACAACCTTCGCATCACCGCTAACCAATAACCATATGTCACTTACGCACCTAAAGGGCCTACCAGCTAGAACACTAAAATTAGGGCAGGACCACACACAAACCTAGGTAGGCGTACCCATCCAATCCAAACAATCATGCATCACATAATATTCACATAGCAGTCATAAGCACATAACTTGTCCCAAAAACCAAACCACATTTCATACAGATCAATTCAAAACATTTCAAAACACATTTGAGTATCATTTTCCCCCAACGGAAAAACCAGTAAAAAGTAGGGCTATGAGAACTCACCTCAAGCAAGTCTTTAGCAACCAACTCTTAATCACACAAGCAAATGCAACGACGCCCGCACACGACCTAGTCCAGTTAATATCTCAATTTAAATCATCCAATTCCAAAACAATCTTCACGTTTGATGCATAGAGTTTTTGACGCGTTGTACAATTACCTAAAATAGTTTAGTGGCGTGATGGTTGACAACTTAACTCCACAATCATATCAATCTCATTCCTCGATAATACATACTTATACTATTTAGCGTAAATAGATAAGTAATATAATAAATATTTATAATTATTAATTATAAATATATCTCGACAAGTCCATTCGGTACACCTTAGTCACTTCAAAATAATCATTATACGGTTGAAAATGAAACGTTTACTCATAATAAACACTTTAGAGAAGTTTTGAGAAAAAATATATTTTTCGACTTTTAGTGAATTTATTAAATAAATAAAATAACATAATTAAATATTATTTTATTATTTAAATCAAAAATCCTGTTTTTAAGAAATTTTCTAAGAATAAACTTTTTACGAAATTTCGACATGACTCGTACGTTTATACAACGTTTTCCAAGGTTTCAAACCTTATTTTCAACATTTTTCACGAATTCGACACTTTTCGACAAAATTCCAAAATCTCCATCGTTAACGCTTACTGGTATGTGCTTAAATACACATACCTTTTACCTTTAAAAACGAGCTGAAATAACCAAAAACGGACTTAGAATGCCAAA
>BQNB010195207.1:0-11385 GCA_026074375.1 Tanacetum coccineum | reverse complement strand
ACTTGTTATGAAGTTATGAAAGACCTCATAAAGGTGTCAAAGCTTCTGCAAACTCTGACATCATGTATTTCTTCACAAGTACACAAGATGGCGATCCATTACAAGATGATGTAAGATTATGTTTGGGCGATGGTGGCTCAAGATCACAGACAAAGACAAGTCTAAGATGAATCAAAAGATCACTATCCTAAATGTACAAGATATCAAAAGTCTACGAGCTAAAGACTGAAGTGATTAAGTTTGGTATTCTCAGGGGTGACCTCCCTTAGGGGGAGATTGTTAGATATTAGAAAAAGACTCGGTCACCCCGTGTATTTTACTGTTTATTATAGCTCGTAGTTTAATAGTTAATAGTACGATTTTCGGTTTTAAGTCGGGTACGAATACCCGGTATATTGTAAGTACTATATAAGCCTCTTCCAACTTTGGAAGAGGCAAGCTAGTCATTTACTCTTTTCATAGAAAAACACACTTTCTCTCTCTAGAATACTCTCTCTAGTGTTTCTCTCTCTAGAAACTAGCCAAATCCAAGAATCGACCCCGTGTTATGATATAGGATATACCACAGAATTGACATCATTGATGCAGTTTGTGAGGAGTATGCTCCGGAATTGCTAGGATTTCCTAATTCTTCGGGTGGCAATCCCACCCCGACGTCTGAGCCATTTACTTCCGAATTCATTTTGGAAGAAATTGAAGCTTATCTTAAGGATGATTCGATTTCACCAGAAATTGATTATGCCGATTGCAATCCGGAGGAAGATATTTGTTTGATTGAAAAATTGTTAAATAATGACCCGTTTCAACTTCCTCCGATGGACCTTAAACAAAGTGAAGTGACCGAGGCAAAATCTTCAATTGAAGAGCCTCCGGAATTAGAGTTAAAAGATTTGCCGTCTCACTTAGAATATGCTTTCTTGGAAGAAAATGATAAGTTACCAGTTATTATTGCAAAAGGTTTAAAAAATGATGAAAAAGATGCTCTTTTAAAAGTGCTCAAATCTCACAAAAGGGCCATTGCTTGGAAAATCACCGACATCAAGGGTATCGACCCTCGTTTTTGTACCCACAAAATCTTGATGGAAGATGATTACAAACCTACGGTTCAAAGTCAAAGACGGGTTAACCCAAAAATTCATGAGGTAATAAAAAAAGAGGTCCTAAAACTTCTTGATGCCGGAATGATTTACCCGATCTCTGACAGCCCATGGGTTAGTCCAGTGCATTGTGTTCCCAAGAAAGGTGGAATAACCGTCGTTGCTAATGAAGAGAATGAATTAATTTCGACACGTTTAGTTACCGGATGGAGAGTTTGTATCGACTATAGGAAATTAAATGAAGCGACTCGAAAAGATCATTTTCCATTACCGTTTATGGATCAGATGATAGAAAGATTAGCTGGGAATGAGTTCTATTGTTTTCTAGACGGATTTTCAGGATACTTCCAAATACCAATAGATCCCCAAGACCAGGAGAAAACTACTTTCACATGCCCGTATGGAACTTTCGCATACCGACGCATGCCATTTGGTTTGTGTAATGCTCCCGGTACTTTTCAACGGTGTATGATGGTCATATTCCATGATATGATCGAAAACACCATGGAAGTGTTTATGGATGATTTCTTGGTTTTTGGGAATAGTTTTGATTCGTGCCTCTCCAATTTAGAAAAGATGCTAAAACGGTGTAAAGACATAAATTTAGTTCTTAATTGGGAGAAGTGCCACTTTATGTGTAAAGAAGGAATTATGTTAGGGCATAAGATATCAGAAGCGGGAATTGATGTCGATCATGCTAAAGTCGTTGTTATCGCTCAGCGCCCACACCCGACTACCGTTAAAGGTGTTAGGAGTTTCTTAGGTCATGCAGGTTTTTACCGCTGAATTTATCCAAGACTTTTCTAAGAATAGCCAGACCAATGACCCACCTTCTTGAGAAGGAAACACCGTTTGTGTTTTCTAAAGATTGTATTCATGCTTTTCAGACTCTTAAAAAAAAGCTTACCGAAGCTCCAATCTTAGTTGTCCTGGATTGGAATTTACCATTCGAACTCATTTGTGATGCAAGTGATTTCGCGATTGGTGCAGTTCTAGGACAATGAAAGATGAAGCATTTTCAGCCTATACATTATGCTAGCAAGACTATGACGAAGCTTCAATATCCATTACACTACCACGGAAAGGAAAATGCTTGCCCTTGTATTATGCTTTTGAAAAGTTTTGGCCATATCTTGTCTTATCTAAAAGCATAGTGAATAAACAAGATTCCAAGCTGAGGTTGCTCCGGTGGGTTCTTCTCCTATAAGAATTTGATATCACCATCTGTGATAAAAAAAGGAAGTGAGAACCTCGCGGCCGATCATTTATCTAGACTTGAGAATCCTCATAAGGATGTGTTAGAAAACAAATATATAAATGAACATTTTCCTTTAGAAATTCTTGGAGTTATTTCTGGTGAAAGTACCCTATGGTTTGCAGACTATGCAAATTACCACGTGGGGAATTTTATTATCAAAGGAATGTCAACTCAACAAAAAAGGAAGTTAAACATTATTTTTGGGATGATCCTTATCTTTTTCGTACTTGTGCGGATCAAATCATTCGACGATGTGTGCATGCGCAAGAAGCTCTTGAGATCCTCAAAGCTTGTCATGAAGGACCCATCGGGGCATCATTAGTGCCAATCTCAACTTACTCGAAAAGTATTTGATGCCGGTTTTTTTGGCCTACTATCGAGAGGACCATACCATGGATCAAATCTTGTGATAGACTACATTTATTATGTCAAAAGACAAGGCAAAATTTATAACGAGATGAGATTGCCTCAAAACTCTATCCAAGTTTTGTGAAAAATCTCGATAAATTAGGGTATTGATTTTATGGGACCATTTCCGTCTTCAAGAGGAAATAAATACATCCTCGTAGCCGTTGATTATCTTTCAAAATGGGTTGAAGCAAAGGCGCTCCCCACAAATGATGCTAGGTTGTTTTTCTTAGTGAAGTTTTTAAATCTTTTTGCTCGATTTGGAAACACCTAGAGCTATAATAAGCAGATCGTGGACCCATTTTTACTGTAAACGATCAGTTTGCTAAAGAATTGTCTAAGTATGGGGTTACACATGTCTAGTACCGCTTATCACATCAACGATTAGTGGTTCAAGTAGAGGTGTCCAATGTGGTTTCTAAAACAATTATTATAGAAAAAGGAACGTTGGAGAAAACCGTGCCTCATGGTCTGACAAATTAGATGAAGCTTTGTGGGCATTTCGTACTGCTTTTAAGACACCGATTGGTTGTACGCCTTACAAGCTTGTTAATGGAAAGTCTTGTCATTTACCATTGGTTAGAGCATTAAGCATACTGGGCTTTGATAACCAGCTAACTTCGATCTTAAAACCAGCTGCCGTGATCACCGGACAGCTTCAGCTGAATCGAACTTAATGAGCTTCGTGATCAAGCTTATGAGAATTCTTTGATTTATAAGGAGAGGACGAAGAAGCTTCATGACTCAATGATCAAAAACCGCATTTTCAATATTCTCTGGAAAGCTTAAAACTCGTTGGTCAGGACCTTTCACCATCACCAAAGTTTTTCTATACGGGACTGTTGAGTTATCTCAACCTGATGGTCCAAACTTTAAGGTGAATGGTCATCATGTACAGCATTACTTTGGAGGGGACTTACCAACAAAGGAAGTCCAGGATCTCTACACTCTCCCTAAGGATAAATGAATTTAGGGATTGAGTCAAGCTATGTGACTCGGTTACCAAAAAGAAAGCGCTTCATGGGAGGCACCCCATGCTTATCCATTTTCTATTTTTCTTTCTAGTTTCTAATGTGTGTGAGGAGGCTTGTACTCTTCCGTTCTTTATGTTTGTTGTTTGTGCTTGTGATTTTTTTGCAGGATTGACCTAACTTTTCTGAAGACTCTCGTGTTCGGTGTTTTGTCCCGGTTTACTCTAGCTTCCTAGCATTTGTTTGCAATTAGTTTGGGGAGATCCGATATCCTTTCATCTCATCGATTCACGTTTATCTTTGCATAATTAATAAACGGCTTAGATTTGCGTAGAGACCCGCCTTAAAAATGTGAGGAACAATGTTTCGTTTTAGTTTGGGGAGGAGACATCTACCGTTTGATGTAATATCCTATTATTGTTTTGTTCTCACGTACCCTGTTTTCCCGCAAAAATAGCAAAAAATTCAAAATTTTAAAATTTTTTAAGTTTTATTTGTAGGAAAATATGAAAAAAAATATAAGTGTTTTAGTCACAATTTTGACTTTCTTGCTGGGTAAGAATAAGAATAAATTTTGACCCGATCGAGCGTGTTGAGCTCTAGCTTATTCCTTAGCTTTTAGGCTAAGCGTTCACTAAATCGCGAAGAACGAAAAATGATAGAGTTAAGTAATGACTAGGATGCTTAAAAACAAAGATATTTGTGAAATTTAAGATTTATGTATGTACTTGTTGGCTATTTCTCCATAAGCTCTTAACCGAATTAATATACGTGTTGTTTTTGGAAATTAAACTTAAATCAACAATTTTTATATATATAGCAAAAATTTTAGTCTTAGTTCAAATTTATATTTGAATTTTTCAAAAAGGAGTCTTCTATAAATAATTTAATAAAAAAATAAAAAAATAAAAATAAATATATATATATATATGATGATGAAATGATAAAAAATAAATATTATAATAAAAGCTGTGGGTTGATAAAAGTTTAATACCTCTTGTCGGCTCACAACCGATGTGGTAGTCTTTTAAAGAAAGCCTATAGTAAGAATAAAAAAATCCGAGACTGATAAAAGTTTGCTGCATCTTGTCGGCTCACAATCGATGTTGCAGCCTTCTAAAAGGTGGAGGGTTACAATTGCATAAATGTCAAGATAATTAAGTGTGAATTAATTATTGACTTCTTTTTGTTAAAATTCAAAATATGCTTTTGCACTTTGACTACTCTATTTTATAAGCTATGAATATCCGAGAAACCTGAGTGTTTTTGAAACCTAAGGTCCGTGAGTCCCGATACTAATCTCTTAGGGTGTCAATGCCTGGTTCACTTAGCGCAATGGTTGGGTATTGTGCCAAGACAAAAGTCACACATGGGATGATCTCTCCTTTAAACTCATTATTCTAAGGTGGAACGTAAAGTATAGTATGTTGCAAAAAAAAGGTAGATCCTGGTTGAAATTCAAGATAGCACACTAACTTAAGTTATAATAAATTGAGTGCAAAAAGGTTCACCAAGGTACAAATATGTGTAGTGTTGATCCTTAACTGATATTTAGCTGTGATTTTTGTTTTAAGCTTGGTTTTGGATAAAGTTGGAAAAGTGAGAGGGATGAATTTATCCTATTTGGGGCATTCTCGGATTCGAAATGCATTTGACTCATATGATTCCCTATACAGTTATTGAAATAAACATAAGTCAAACATAACTTTTAGTAAAAAAATGATAAAGAGGTTTGGTTTTAGAAAATAGGAAATAGGGGTGTTTTATAACTTGTGATTTCTTAGCTCTCTTAACAAAAATCTTTTCTACTTTTAAAACGTTTAGTTTGGGGAAGTTTCAAGGTATTTGGTTATAAGGCATATAATATTACGTGAGGACACGAAATCGTTTAGTTTGGGGAATTTTGATATGTGCGAAAACACATATCCATTTTATATCAAAATAAACCCAATAAAGACCAAAAACATAATAAAAATGGCAAAGATATGCTGGTTTTTGTGTTTTGTATGTGCAGGTATGGATAAAGCAAAAACCATAAGAAAACAGTTAAAACCGGGCAAATACAAACACAAGGAACGGAAGAGCACAAAAAAAGCCGAGAATTCAAAGCAAAGCAAAGAAAAAAGTCAACCATATGGTCAATCCTCTGGTAAAACTCAGGTCAACCAAAGTTAAACCCACTAGAAGACAAAAATCCCAAAATTACAATATTAGTCCCTAAGTCTAATAGGCCAAAAACCTATCAAAATCATACTCGGATCCAAAAATAATAACCATAATCCCAAAGCCCAAAACCTAAGCCCATAACCCATTTACACATGGGCAGAGTCTTGCATCATCATCATCTTCCTTTTTACCTAGGGTCAAATCATTAGGGCAAATAGAAATTAAAGGCTAAAAAGGACAATTCATGGGATCATTTACACATGGGCAGAGTCTTGCATCATCAAACGTACCTCATTGGTCAATACTCACAAGAAAGGCCACGTTGGAAGAAGGAAAGCACAAGTAAAGATGGGTTTTACACTTAACTCACTCACAAAATTAACGCAAGTGTCTCAATGACGGATTGCCACGCTGGTAATTCGTATGAGATAGCAAGTGACCCAACGACCAAGAATGAATTACCAATCATTGAAATATTGTACGGGTAAGTAGAGGGAGCGTGGGAAGAGACCAAGGGGCTAGAAGGTTTAGCTTCAGGCTCTAAATAGCCTCACATTTCACACACTTGAGGGGAGTTAGCTTTTTAATTTTTAGCTTAGTTTAGTTTAGCTTATGCAATTTTCATGTATTTTCTTTAAAGCTTTTTTATAATTTCCTTTTCAGTTAATGTACCAAGCTTTTTGATTTAATGAAAATTGAGTTTTTATCTGGCATAGCTATTACTCTACTTAAGCTCACAATAAGACAAATAATAAGCCACAGTTTATACGCTCTAAATTAACTCTCACAAGTCTCTAAGCTTGAGATTGAGCTAATTTGTTCATTTAATCTATCTAAATCCTAAAATTAGTCTAATTACCTTAACTGTTGGAATTTAAGCTAAATGGAAGGAGAGCTTACAATGGAAGAGCTCCCATGGACTTTTACTGGCTTATCTCTGATAAGCCAGAGCTGTTGATAAGCTTATTTGAGCACTTTAGCTTCTGTTTAGCTGAAGCTCTTTGTAAGTTTTCATTTAGAATCTTTGTCCTTTAAAATTTCTAGATTAATGTTTGCGTACTAGCTTATTCATTTTGTTATCTATTTTCTAGTGTTATTTATCCTTATATTGTCTTAGTGTGCATCGTAATCATGTTTGTTTAAATCTGTTTTTAGTTATAGGATTGTAGATCTTAGTTTTCATAGCTTGTCTTTAAAAATCATAAATATCAAAAGATAGTTAGCGTAACTTTTAGATTCTTACAATATAGCTTATTTTAGTTGATTGTTTTGTGTGTGTAAGCTTGTTATAGTAGTTTATTAATACTTGGTAATCAAATTTTGTTTAGTGTATTTCAATTTCTAAGTCTAAAAGCAATCTGTCAAAAGCTTTATAACATTGTTTGACCTCTAAAAGTCAAGATCACTCAGAGTTTCAATTTGGACAGTGGATTTGCCTAAATAAATAAGTTTTTTAAAGGTTGAACGATTACTTTGAGTTTAAAAATGAGTTTGTAGCTTATTATCTTTGTAGTCAGCACCAGGGGTGTTTTGTCTTTTAGATCTTTGAGATTTTTGATCCTAGTTTTCCTAGGTATAGTATTTGCTTGTTTAAGTGTTCTAACACTCTCATTGAGTGAGTCTAGTGCAAGGGAAACCACCAAGGTTACCTGCATTTTAGTTTTAGCACTTTTGGTCAAGTGCATCAACAGTAGAGTTACTACTGTTGTCTTCTTTAAGCTTTAATTTAGCCAAGTGTTTATAGGATTTAGAGTCTAAAATTCTATAGGCTTATAGATTACAAGTAGCTTAGTATAGATTAAAACTTGTTTTTCATTTCTAGCTTATTTCCTAGGTAAATTAGCTTTTAAAAGTTCATAAAAAACCTTAAAAAACCAAAAACAGTAGTAACTAGATACTAGCTTTTAAATTTTGATTTCTAGCTTTTAGAATTTGTTTTTATGATTTGGATTAATAGTTTATAAGTAGGTTGTTAAGTTCTGAAAAGCTCAAAACCTGAAATAGCTTATTGTGCAATTTAAGTTTATATAGTTTGAAAGCTTTTAGATATAGGTTCTGAGTTTGTTCTTTAGATCATTAGATTTAGAATCCTTTTAGTGTTTTCAGTTAACTTAGCTTATTGAATTTAGCTTAATCACATCATTAGCTTTGAAAGATTCACGAAAACTTTGCTCTCGTGGTCATGGTGAGTCAAACCACATAATAGCCATTTTAGTGAGAGAGAGTAGTGAGATGGAAGATGGACTTGTGATATTAGATGGAAAATGGATGAAGGATACAAATGACTTGACAAATGCCAAATGACTCAACCCCTCTATGGAAGCCATAGAGGGGTATATATAGCCCATACGCCTCTAAACTATACATAGTTGCCTATTCTAGTCCTCACGTATGTGACTATGATAAACAATGGTAAATCTGTAATGTCGTCACGTAAAAGTGAATTCCCAACAATCTTCCCCTACGGGACGATTTATAGAATTACTTATAATAATTTCCTAACAAGTACATAATGATTAAGAACAAGAACTTCCATGAAGCTTCATATGCTGATGACGTCTTCTGTGGTGTTTGACTTCAAGTCTGCACTCCAACATGAATCATCTTTGTAGTACTTTGTAGGAGAAATACTGTAATAGGCACGAACTAAGTAACCCATACACTTCTGGTTAAGGAGAAGCTTCTGAATTAGCTTCCCCCTAATTCGTGCCGCATATTCTTGATTTAGAAGCTTTAAAAGCTTCCCCCCAAACTAGCAATGAATCAGCTTCCCCCTAATTCATGCCACATATTCATTATTTAGAAGCTTTCAAAGCTTCCCCCCAAACTAGCAATCCTCTCTTGAGCAGTTTCAAAGCTTACTAACAAGCTTAGAATAATTAAGTGCACAGCGGAACTGGTAGGATACCACATCAAATATTACTGCTCCTTTAAGAATAAGCTTAGTGATTGATCATTTGGGGTAAGCATTATCTGGATCAGCAACGTATCTTCTCACGCTTGAATAGTTCTTCTCACACCGCTTCCCCCTGGAAAGTCAAATAATGCATACAAAAGTTCTCAAGGTATCACTTCCCCCATTTGTCTAAAGAAATGCACCCAAAAGCCATAGTTTAAAGCGCTGATATTCTCTGCGGTTAGGACATTTGTCTTCCCGGCATGGCCTAACTTTAAAAAAATTCAAGAAAGATGCTCCATGTCAAGCTTTCAAGAAAAAGAAAGGCACAGACTCAAGGGTGAATCTTCTCCTTCGCAAGGGCTCAAGGGTGAATCTTCTCCTTCCCCCTTGCTGGTTTCGACACGTCAGAATCAGCAACACCTTGGACGCGTATTTACAGCACTTATGTGAGTGAATAAAATTAGCTCAGATCTAACCCGAAAGAATCAATTGCTGAACAAATCCTACCTCATAACCTTCTCTCTGGATATCATTTAAAACCAACCGTCTTGTAGGCTTTTGTAGTAACCACTGATAAAGTAAACCAGATATAACCAAACTTGAAACTGAAGTAAATTTTCCGTTTTTATGACTTAAGCTGCTCTATGTTGTAAAGAACGGTGTATATTTCATCTCCAATTCCAGTCAATATCAAATGAATCGCTTCTTTTTCTGATTCAAAATGAGCTCTGTTTTCAGGAGTCATATTCATAACTGTCTCGACTGTTGTTTGTTCAGGAACTAGTGGAGAATCCTCTGTTGCAGGAACAGCTGGTGTTGTGACAATCGTTGGAGTGTAAGGACCTATGAGAATGCACTTCCGTAAGGCATCACCATTTGGTCTTGTATCAATGTATCGTAAGAACCGTGATCGCCATTGTGCATATCGTCCTGTTGCAAGCATTGGTGGACGATCCCTTGAACCAGCTGCCATTATGTTGTTATGCATTTGACTGTCGGTTGTGGAAGTTGCAATTGGAGTTGTCATGATGAATGATTTAAGAATTATGAAGTGAAAAATGATTTGTAGGATCTTAAGCAGGTAAAGTGATTGTTGTTGTTGTGGAAAAAAAAACTATATCATGGGATTTTACAAGTCTTGACTAAACCGAGAAAATACAAGAGTATTTCGCGGGATTTTACTAAATCAAGAAAAACCGTAAAAATAGAATTATTGTTGTTGAAATCGTTGTTGTTGTTGAAGAACTTGAACTTTTGTTGATGATTTGTGAGCTAAAACGATGAACGATGCACAAATTTTGAACTTTGGAGGACTATTGTTGAAATATTAACCAATAAGGACCAACGGTGTAATGCAGTTGTAACTTTGAGGGAAATTAAACAAACAAAGGACTAAGGTGAATTTGGATTAGAGTCCAGGGGCTGAATGTGACAAAATGTAAATAAGTTTAATTAATAGCAACATTTTCCCTCCACTGTTTACGTCTTCTTTGTTTTGAAAGTTATAAAGATGTAACGATTGAAAATTTGATCATTCGAACTCGATCGGTTATCGTCGGTGAAAGCCGAATATACCACGTTGATCGAAACGATGACACGAGCACGATGATATAAGTCGTAAGTCCCGTCGTTTAACGTCACTCGAAACCGAAAAACCGAAAATTTGTTAAAACGTGAAGAAACTCGTTCTTGTGTGTTTTAGATCGGTTCAAGGTAGCAAAAAAAACTCGTTCGGTCCAAGTAAAAAAGTACTCGTTCGGTCCTTGAGATTTTTACTCGTTCGGCTCTCAAGTGAATGAACTCGTTCGGTCCTTCAAAAATTTTACTTCGATCGGTTCAAGTATTATTCCTCTCGTTCGGTTCAAGAAGTGTTCTCGTTCGGCTCCAAGATGAATGCACTCGTTCGGCTCCAAGATAAATGTTGCTCGTTCGGTCTTTGTTGATGTCACTCGTTCGGTGCAAAAGTTTTTCCACTCGATCGGTTGTACAAGGTTTCCTCTCGTTCGGTTGTTGAGTTTTTTTTCACTCGTTCGGTCCTAACGAAAAGAACTCGTTCTTGTGTTTTTCTTACCACTACAGTGAGCAACAAAAAGATGGATAAAGAGTAATAAAGAAGTAATAAAACAAGTAGAAAAAAAACAAAAAAAACAAGGCACGTGATACCAAAGAAAAAAACGTCTATACTCCCAAAATAATCCCAAAATATGCAAAAGAAGTATGCAAAAGAAAAAAGAAGTAATATGCAAAAGAAGTAAAAAAACGTGAGAATAATCCCAAAATAATCGTCTATACTCCGAATCAATAAGCTTTAAATCACCACAACTAGACCACTAAACCCACCCGAGGCGACTGATACCAATTGTAGGTTCACGATTAATAACACTTCATAACACGGATCGAAACAAGAAAGGAGAAAGAGAGATGATTAGTTTAGAGAGAGAGAGAAGAGAGAGAGTTGAGAGAGAAAAGAGAAAGATTTTTATTAGAAAAAAGATATTTGTGAGAGATAGATATTTTCATATGGAAAATATCTATATATATATCCCTACGACGCGTGGGATATTTAACTAGGACCCGGGCTCGGGT
>BQNB010195206.1:0-11385 GCA_026074375.1 Tanacetum coccineum | reverse complement strand
TTATTTCTAACGGGATACTTAATATTATATACATACGGCTAGTACGTATTTATACGATAATCACCCAATTTCAAAAAGATTTTTTAAGAATGGAAGCACATTGTATTGCTCTCGAACTTAAATATCAAAATCAAGCTTTAAAATTGGGGCAACATGGTCAAATTTTGAATGAAACAATTAATAAAGCCAAGATTAAAAAAGAAATTGACATACTTAAAACAATGAACATCGAATTAGAACATAGTGTGGCTAGATTACGTGTAACGCCCCTCTCTGATGAAAGGCATCACTTCATAATCATGGCGTCATATCAAAGCATAAAAGAATAATAAAACAATAACTGATTAACGTAACAGGTGGAAAGCCGGAAACTAATATCGGCTTCCATTATTGAAGTTTAACATCGCATAAGTAAACGGAAGTTGAAGAACAAAATCTATGCTCGTCCAAAAATAGTCTTGCAAGTGTCAAAATAAATAGAGGTGAAGCTTTACAGGGTACTCTTCTAGCACAATCTCTCATTGGCCCAAACACCCCTCTAGTTACCTGCGTAAAGAAAATGAAAAGAATACGGTGAGCATAACGCTCAGTGAACGGATATAATGATAATGATAATAATAAAAACATAAGTCCTGGGTAAGGAAATTAAAGCAGCGAAAGATTCATGAGTGTCAGAGGAACCTGGAGAAAGATGTCATGAAAGAATAGCAATGAATATGTAAAACTTGGTTTGTTAAGGTGTACTAGTATACATGAATTGTCATAGGTAGCGTAACATATCAATAAGGTTTGCCACGAGCTCATATAATCATACATAATAATATCATGCATAAATGCATTAAAGTTGAGGGATGCATCAAACATGTACTAGAGGGGTGACCTCTTATAATATAAATGGTGGAGGGATCAATCCAATGTGATGGGATATAGAGACACACAACCAATAACCATGAAACGTATATACATGTAAAATAGGATGCACCCATACGCCCGAATAATAATGGCAGACGTGAAATAAAGTACATGAAAAGGTCGCCGCGTGAAATCACTTCAAAGCGGGAAAGAGGTCATGCATGGTGCCTTTTTTCAAAGTGTCATGGTCAATGGTACCTCCATAAACTAGGTGGTAAGTCACATAAATATGGTCATGCATTATATATAGTGGGCTTTGGACATAAAAAAATCATGGCCAAACATAGAAATGGGGAAGATAGCAGTTTGGGGAATGAATCATGAATGAAGGAATTTCCTTAACTGAAAGGCGGAAATGCGCTGTCTTGGGTCACTACGTCCACGACAAACCCAGACTAGCGTCGTTGCTTACTCTGTGTCCGTGGTAAACCTGTAACGAAATCCATGATATTTAGTCCCATTTCACAAAACAGGAACTCTCTAATGGTTGTTGTACCCACTTGCCGTGAGTTCGGATTTAATTGCTGACAGATAACACTTTGATAACGAATGTTGCAAATCTCGTTTCATAATCTCCACCAGATGTGTTGCTAGAGATCATGATACATCCTTCGTCGAACCGGATGATTAGAAAAAGGAGAACTATGTCTATCTCTGGTCATCAATCCTCTCGAATGTGAAGGATTTCTTTGGTACACATAACTTAGTGCCCTGCAATAGTATGCCATCACTTCAACAATGAAACTCGGTCTGCTTGTCTTAAACATTCTGAATGATGCCCAGTATTTCATTCATGTAACTTTTTGAAGTGCCTTAATTGAAGAAATTAAGTTGGCTTCAACCCTCAGATAGCCAGAAACCATTCTTGTACTTTACGAATCACATAAACTCTATGTCCAACGTTCAGATCTCGTATATCTACTTCTTCTACTTTGATGCCCGCTATCATACCTGATTTCCTACCTTAACGCATGTCAGCCAACCAAATTTGCTTTCCCGGTGTTAATGTCGAATATGGGTGTCATATCCTTCAGTAAACTCTAAACCAACGTTCTCTGTCTAATTATTATTCTCGCCTCGAGTGAAAATGTTACTTGAGACTTTTATGATCGGTGATTGAAAAAGTCACAGATTCGCCATAAAGATAGTGTCTACAGATTTTAGAGCGATGACGACAGCTGCTAATTTAGGTCTTGGGTAGGATAGTTCACATCGTATGGCTTCAGCTGTCGTGATGAATAGGCAATACTTTTCCCCATGAAGCATGAGTACACAACCCAGGACCTTTCTTTGAAAGCATATCACTATAAATTGAAATCCTCCTTTGACAGAATGTTTCTGGTAGTTCCTGAGGGTTGAGCCTATTAATTTCTCAGATTAAGGAAGCTCCAAAATGGACGATGGTGAAATCTGGGGCAAGCATTCAGAATTTAGACAAGCGCGCGTTTCATGATTGATGATAGTGCTGGCATTCTATGGGCAGGGGCAACTAAGTTATGTGTACCGAAGATCCTGCAACTTCGAGTGGTTTTGTTGACCGAAGCACATAGTTCTCCTTTTTCGATATCATCCGAGGTTCGACGAAGATCGTATCATGATCTCAAAGGCATACACTTCTGGTGTGAGTGGTATGAAACGAGATGTTGGCAACATTCGTTCAATAGTGTATTAGTCTGTCAGCAAAGTTAAGATCGATCCATCAGCGTGCAAGTGGGTTACTAAACCATTAGAAAGATTCTGTTTGGAAATGGGCGAAATATCTATAGATTGGTTAGGTTTACTCTGGGACTCCAGAGGAAGGCACGACGCTATCTGGGTTTTGTTCGTGGATCGTTGTCAAACGACAGTGCATTTAACGTCCTTTCCAGTAAAGGACATTCTACTTATCATGATTCATTTTCCCCAGAACTGCTATGCTTCCCCATTTCTTGATTTTGCTTGATTTACTTTTTTGTCCCACTGACGAACGCTATATATAATTGCATGACCATGTTTTTGGATCTTACCACCTAGTTATGGTTTCAACTTGTCGGTACCATTTTGACATGACACTTTGGGGCACTTGTTGTCATGACTCTTTCGCGTTTGAGAGTAGATTTCACAGCAGGCGTCCCTTTTATGTTAATTTATTTCATGTCTGGCTTTATTATTGGGGCGTATGGGGTGCAATCTAGTTTACATGTTTATTCGTTTCATGGTGATTGTTGGTGGTGATCTATTCCCATCACCATGGAGTTGATCCTCACACATTTCTTATATTGAGGTCACCCTTAGTACATGTTGAGGCATCCACCTCTACTCTTCATGCATGTATGCATGTTTATTATTAATTATGTATGATTATAGAGCTCGTGGGCAAACCCTATTGTATGTTACGATACCTATGACATTTTCATATACTTGTATCCTTAACAAACAATGTTTTTTTACATATTCATTGCTATCTTCATGACATCTTTCTCAGGTTCTAATGGACACTCATGAATCTTTCGTGCTTTATATTCATTATCCAGGCTTATGTTTTTATTATATCATTATCATTATAATCCATTCACTGAGCGTTTATGCTCAGCGATTCTTTTCATGTTTTCTTCGCAGGTATAGCAGGGTGTTGGGCCATGAGAGATTGTGCTTAGGAGAGTGACCCTTTAGCTTCCCTTCTATATTTGTTGACACTTGCAAGACTTATGTTTTGGGACCATGTTTTGTTCTTAAACTTCCTTTTCGTTATATGCGTGTTAAACTTCATAATGGAGCCGATTGTTTGTTTCGGCTTTCCACCTTGTAAGTTATAGTTATGTTTTATGCCATTTTTATGCTTTGCATTTGACGCCTATGTATGAGTGATGCCTTCTCATCAGAGAGGGGCGTTACATTTATGGTATCAGAGCCAGGTTTTCGACCGGTAGGCTCTTAAACTTGACCTCGTGAGGACATTGGGTAGTAGATATTAGGTTCCTTCAGAATCGATGTTCTTCAATCATGTTTTTGAACGTTTTAACCGCTTAACCTTTAAAAATTTTTATAGCAGGATGGTGACACCGTACAGTTGCTAAACTCGCTTCGGCGTTCAGGCAGCCGTGGGATGTATGCTTCCACAGATCCGTGAACAATGTTCGTGAAGAGTACCGTAATGGTGCTAGTGGCTCGGTTGGAAATCCTTCCACGTCATATTCATACTGGATGGAACGTTTTAACAAGTCAAAAGCCCCGTACGTTCGAAGAAGGCGGTAACCCAGTTGATGCTGAGAAATGGGATCTCTCACCTGAGAAGATCTTTGTTGTAATGGGTTGTGATGATGTGTTTTTAAAGCGAGGTTAGCCGTTTATAAGTTTGACGGGTGTCGCCTGCTAGCATGTGGAAGGCTACATGAGGCCAAAGGAGGTGATGCATGGATTCTACACTTTGTCATGGGGCAAATTTCAAGAGTTAAGTTATTCTTCCTCACAATTTTTCCCTCGAGCTGGGCTAACGAGGCTAAAGCGGTGGTAGTATCATTATCTTCGCCATAAGGGAGGCGAGAGCAGTAATGAGTTTAAGCAGCGTTTTATACGTTTTTGCTGGATTTCTTGGGCAAGCTGTGTGGACACTGCAGAGCGAGCAGCCAAAAACTCTTCGTTGGGGTTTCACAAGTCGATACCTTGACCGTATATATGCATGGAGTTTATGATGTTGCTCAAGATGCAGGTTGTGCTACGAACTTTGAGATCCTCGATGACAGGGATGATTATGACAGCCTCTGAACGATTCAGACAAGAGGTAATCTTAAGAAATTAATTTTGCAACCTATTACACGTTTTATTTTTCTACCTTATAACTTGTACAACCCCAACCATTCTTCAGGCATAAGAGTGGGGAGCAGCTTCAGTCGTCTAAATCAGCAGCAATAGTCACCGTGGGTCATGACAGTGGAATGACCGTCTAGATGGGTCTGAAGCAGGCAGGGCAAGGATTGTGGTAACTACAGTTAACAACAATAGCAAAATACCTCCCGTGAAACAACAGGTCCAATCTTTATCTTTATCATCCTCATATGCTCTATGAATATAAATCTAACATCTGTTTAAAATGACAGGAACTAAGGTGCTGGTAGCGACCATCGGAACAAGGGTGACAGCAGTCAATCGAGCTACATACTCTGGGTAATTATTTGATGTAAACAAGTTTGATTCGTAATATGTCTCAAAAATTCATGTCTCATGATCCATCTTGATAGGTTCAGCAAAACAAGGCCATAGTCGAGGGTTTTACGTAGCTGTCTGCCTACACATGTGGACGTAGACACCAGGTGAGTGTCGTCGTGCGGGGATGTTGGGTACTTGTTTTATTTTATTCTTAAGTGCGTCAAGTTGGTCATCTTCAAGGGCGGGGGGGGGGATTTTTGGACCACAAAAAAAAGAAGAACACGAGGGTTAGTTCGTCTGGTCATGCTGACAGAAGCCAGACGATTCAGGCCGTGTCTTTGCGATGATCAGCGACCAGGCTAGCTCAATTCTACAGGTACCAATCAATGGTGAATTATTTATTTTTCGGACGTGCTTTAGTATTTGTTTTATTTGTACGGGTGCAACAATTCTGTGATTATCTACAAGTTTGCTTTCATGTCTTACTATGACACTGCACCACTTGACAATGTCGTTATGTATATCCACGCCATGAAAGACTCCGCACGATTACCCATGTGTATAGGTGACCTTCCTTACAGTTTAATGACTAGATACGTTCAGTTAATGCGCTTCCTTTTGAACATGTGTGAGTTTGATATAATTCTATGGGTATGGACTGGTATCCAGGCACCATGCTACGATTGATGTCATTCCCGTCGTGTGTATAATCGGCCAATATTCTTATTCTGAATTTATCTATCATGGTTCCCTACCGGGACAATCTATGAAATAATTCTGACTTTAGAAGCACGTACTCTATGATATCACGGCTGTGAAGGTTTCTAGCTAATATTCACGACAGACTTCGAGGTTTCTTCTATTCCTGGATCAGCCAATTGTTTCCGATTTCAAAGATGTATTTTTTCCAGAAGAAACTTCAGGAATCCCAACCCATTCGAGATGTTGAATTCAACAATTGAGTCATTCCAGGAGCCAGAGCCAATCTCAAGGCTCCTATGCATGGCTCAGATCTGAGTTGATAGATGTTGAAGGGATCAGTTGCAAGAGTTGTTGGAGCGAGGTTTTATCCGCCCAAGGTATCGCCAGGGGAGCCTCCAGTTATGTGCGTTAAGAAAAAGGAAGGTAGCATGGGATTGTGTATGAATACCGTGAACTTAACAAGATCACTATCCGTTATGTTATCCTCCCACAGATGTCGATTTACTTTCGATCAGCTTCAGGGTGCTAAGATTTATCGAACAAGATAGATTTAGAAGATCTGGTTACCATCAGTTACGAGTGAAAGGAGCAGGGTATTTCAAGATGCTTTTGTACACGTCTATGTCAATATGAATTTCTGGTTATGCCTTTTGGTGATCACTGGATTGCTCAGCAGTGTTTATGGACTTGATGAACCGAATCTTTATGATTCTAGACATAGTTCGTCATTGTTTTCATCGATGAATATTATGGTTTTTTCTAAATCTAAGGAGGAACACGAGGACCATCTTCGCACTGTTCTGCAGATCTTACGACAAGAGAAACTATATGCCAAGTTTTCCAAGTGCGAGTTTTGGTTGAGTAGTATGTTGGCTCCCCTTCCCTTTTTTGGGTCACATAGTATCATCTGAAGAAGGGATTGTCATGGATCCGGCGAGGTTGAGGCGTCACTAAAGTGGCCAAAGAACCGAGTCCGTGGACTGAATGTAAGGAGTTTTCTCGGTTTAGCAGGCTATTATCGCAGATTTGTAGATGGGTTTTCACGACTGGCCTACCTTTGACTAAGCTCATGCGATAAGGGTGAGAAGTTTGTTTGGATAGAACGAGAGCGATGAGAAGAGCTTTGTAGAACTTAAGCAGCGTTTAGTCTCTGCACCTATCCTTACTCTCCCATCCGGTTCAGGAGGATTTCAGATTTATAGTGATGCTTCAAAGAAAGGTCTGGGTTGTGTACTCATGCAGCATGGGAAAGTAATTGCCTATGCATCACGACAGCTGAAGCCTTACGAGGTGAACTATCCTACCCATGACCTAGAATTAGCAGCTGTCGTCTTCGCTCTTAAAATCTGGAGACACTACCTTTATGGCGAATCTTGTGACATTTTCACCGATCATAATGTTCAAGTAATTTTCACTACAGCGGCGAATTTAAGATGAGACAGAGACGTTGGTTAGAGTTACTGAAGGATTATGACTTGACAATTTTCAAGTATCATCCGGGGGAAAGCAAAATGTAGGTGGCTGAGGTTAGTAGGAAATCAGGTATGATTGCTCGGCATCAAAGTAGAAGAAGAGATTATACGTGTATCTGGAAACGTTTGGACATAGGAGTTATGTGTTCGTGGACGGACATGGTTTCTGGGCTAAGTCTCGAGGGTTGAGCCTAACTTAATTTCTCAGTTTAAGGCAGCTCAAAAGGACGATGGTGAAATGGAATCTGCGCAACTCATTCAGAATTTAGACAAGCAGACCGAGGTTTCATGTTGATAGTGATGGGCATTCTTTGGCATGGGCACTAAGTTATGTGTACCAGAAACGATCCTGCACTTCGAGAGGTTTTGAATGACCGACAGCACATAGTCTCCTTTTTACTATTTCATCGGGTTCGACGAAGATTGTATCTGTCCAAGCAAACATGTGGTGAGTGGTATGAAACGAGATGTGGCAACTTTCGTTTTCAAAAGTGTTTAGGTATGTCAGCAAGTTAGATCGAACATCAGCGTGCAAGGGGTTTCTACAACCATTTAGAGTTTCTGTTTGGAAATGGGACGAATATCTATGGATTTCGTTACAGGTTTACCACGGACTCAGTGGAAGCACGACGCTATCTGGTCGTTGTCGTGGATAGTTGACAAGACACGCATTTCCGTTCCTTTCAGTAAGGACATTCCTTCTATTTATGATTCATTTCCAGAACTGCTATGATCTTCCCCATTTCTATGTTTTGCCTTGATTTATTTTATGTACCCACTGAATTACTCGAAGCTCATATATATATGATGTACATGATTTATGTAGATCTTACCACTAGTTATGGAGGTACTTATGACCATGACAACTTGAAGGCAATGTGTCATGGACTCTTTCGCGTTTTGAGATGATTATTTCACGCGGCGTCCCTTTTCATGTTACTTTTTTTCACTGTCTGGCCATTTATTATTCGGGGAGTATGGGTGCATCCTAGTTTACATGTTTATAACGTTTCATGGTGATTGGTCTGGTGTTGTGCTCTACATCCCATCACATTGGGTTTGATACCTCCACATTTTATTATATAGAGGTCAACCTCTCAAGTACATGTTGAGGCATCCCCTTATTATAATGCATGTATGCAAGTTATTATTATGTAAGAGTTTATGAGCTTTTTCGTGGGCAAAACCCTTTATTCGCTATGTTACGCTACCTATGACCATTTCAATCTCTTGTTACACTTACACAAAAATGTTTTAACATATTATTGCTATTCTCATGACATCGTTCTCCAGGTTCCTATGACACTCATGAATCTTTCATCTGCCTTTATATTCCTTATCTGGTTTATGTATTTATTATTTAAATTATCATTTATATCCGTTACTGAGCGTTATTTATGCTCAGAGTATTCTTTTCATGTTTCTTTTACGGCAGGTAACTAGAGGGTGTTGGGCATGAGAGATTGTGATAGGAAGAGACCTTTAGCTTCCCTTCTATTATTGTGGACACTTGCAAAAGACTTACTGTTTTGGACACATGTTTTGTTCTTCAAACTCCTTTAGTTTATCGCATGTAAATTTATAATGGGAGCCGATGTTTGTTTCGGTTTCCTCCTTGTTTTCGGTATCAGTCTATTTTTATGCCTTTTATCGCTTTGACTATGAGGGGGGTGGTGGGTTGGGGGGGGGCGCACTATTGATGATTATGAAGTGATGCCTTTCATCAGAGAGGGGCGTTACATTACGTAAGGAAAATGAGACTTTGAAAAAGCATTACAAAGATTTGTATGATTCTATTAAAATTAAAAGATCTAAGACTATAGAACAGACAACTTCTTTGCTTGCTAATAATGCTGATTTAAAAGCTCAGATTCAGGATAAAGTTTTTACAATTGCCACTTTAAAAAATGACTTAAGGAAGTTAAAAGGAAATATTGTAGATACTAAGTTTGCTAAAACATTAGTCTTGGGGAAACCAGTTTTACCATCACTAAGAAACCAATCAGTTGTTAGACAACCGAATGCGTTTAAATCTGAAAGACCTCAAATGTCAAAACCACAGTTTGCCTCCCAAGTTGATGTTAATAACAATTTGTCAAGTCCAGTAACTCAACACTATTTTCCTAAGAAAAAAGAATCCATTTTTGCAAAACCTGATCATATGATTGCATCTAGCGAATCTAGGAATAGTTCTAAGAACATGCTAAGATTTAATTCAAATGACATGGTTCATAATCACTATCTAGATGAAGCTAGGAAAAAGACACAAGAAAGAGATAGGAACTCAAAAACTAGTGTGATGCCTTCTGCTAGATTTCAAAGCCCTACTGTTGGTAGCAAACCAAAACCTAGGAGCAACAATCAAACACCTAGGAGTTTGCCTCTATCTAAAAGTAGCTATGTAACAATAAAGGTTGTGCCAAGCAGATCACTCTAAGAGTTCTAGTTCTTTCTTAGATTCTAAACACTTTGTTTGTTCTACATGTCATAAGTGTGTCTTTAATGCAAATCATGATGCTTGTATAGCAAAACTCCTGAAGGAAGTGAATTTACGTGCTAAGATTCAATCCTATAAGACCGGAAACAGTAACAAACCCGTAGATCAAAATAGTCATACTCAAAAACCTGGTAGGCAGATCTTTACAAGACATAGGTTTTCTCCTAATAAGACTTTCGTTGTATATGAGAAAACATCTCCTAGATTTGATCTTAGGTGGAAACCCACAGGTAGAATTTTCAACTCTATTGGTCTTAGGTGGATTCCTACATGAATGTTATTCGCTTCTTGCACAAGCAAGGTTGACAGTGAACCCCCACATGGTTTAAATGTAGATATCCCTAATATTCATGAATGCAAACAAACTCTGGATGTAAGTGCAGGTACGTCAATCAATGTTCAGAAGGAACAAAGTCTTGATTTAAGTGTAGGTACCTTATGTAATGTCAACAAGGAAAATCTCAGAGTATGGTTGCAGAAAAAGCTGATATCTCAAAAACCATTGTTAAAGTGGATTCACAGATGATGATACAGAAAAATGACGTTTAAACAACACGGTTCAAGCCTCGCTCCTCAACGTCAACAGAAATTCCTACAGCTGATATGATAATCATGACATCAATGATAGAGTTGGAAAGTCTATTCGATCCTTTGTTCGACGAATATTTCAATGAAGAAAATCAAGTTGTTACAAAGTCTTCCGCTGTTACTACTGCTGATGCATCCGATAAACATCAACAACAACCAGATTCAACTTCATCTACTTTAACTCTAGCAACAGCTGTCACTGCTAATGGAAACTTCGATTTGTAAATATTTTTTATTTCTCTTTATTTTGATTTATAAATATTTTTGAAAAAGAAAATACAAAAATATAAAACCAACAAAAAGAAAATAGAAAAATATAAAATCTATAAAAACAAAATATAAAATCAGAAAATTTCAAAAATACCAAAAATAATCTTCTCGACATGTCTCTTGGAATCGATAACATTTACATACCTAGAAATGTTGATTAACATCGACACGGGCATGTAAATGAAGTTCGAGCAAGAGTTTCAAATGTTTTCAAAACATGTCATTTCTAAACTTTTCACTATGACTTATGTACACATCAGTGCATAACTCGGACCCGAATGTAAAAGGAAAGTGTACGTTTTAGTGCGCTTACTCCTATCATGTGTTTTTAGAACCGTTGAACACAATTTTTCAAAAAGAACTTTCAATGTCAAATTGTTTACAATATAATTTGTGGTATATTTCCATAAAAAGTGGTATGTGTTAAAATTATGTGTTCAACACTCCCTTCCTCAAATAAGTTTTAAAGAATTGTGGTACTTACAATGTCATTTTATGTGGATCAATTTCTAAGGGGGAGCTTTTAAAACCAAAGCCTTTTAATGTGTTGGGTATATCTTATAAATGCCAATTTTATGTATCCAAACACATTTCATGAAGTTAAAATGTGGAAATTATAATGTCAATTAATAATATACATTGTTCACTAAGGCATCTCACTCCGCCGTCAACACATTTGTGGTGTCATATCATTTTTTTCCTCGTAATGTCAAGTTTTAAAAATTAGTGGTATCCCACATACTATTTGAAGGGGAGTAATCAGGAAAATGTTTTAATGTTTTTGGATACACTTCTTAAATTCTTTCGGTATTCAAAACA
>BQNB010195204.1:0-11386 GCA_026074375.1 Tanacetum coccineum | reverse complement strand
AAGGTAAATCGGGAGTAATGGGAACTAAAGACGTATACTCATGAGGTGTTTATCTAGAGTGTATGTAAGCTGGTTGACATCTGGATATAAGGGTTAAGGAAGGCAACTTCAACTTCAGCTTTTTCTTTTTGTTGCTCTAGCTTGAGCTTCTGAGATTGAAGCAAGAGAACCTGAGCCATCAACTCTTGAATACGAACCGATTTAGAAGATAGAGGATGTAGAATTGAAGTATCTTTAGGTTCATCCTGAGAGATAGCATGAGTGTCTTTATATCTTTTAGTTTCCTCCTCTTCACTCTCATCTAAAATAATGATGGGCTCATCCCGTGGGGAGTCAAGAATGAAGAAAGCAGATTTCTAGCTTTATTGTATTTATAATTTCATCAGATCCTGACTCCTTATTGGTACCTAAGTTAGTATGGGTAGTTTTTACCCATCTCCAGGAAATTTGGTTTCATCTACAAGAACACTTGGATTAGTCCCTGCAATTACGTGATCAAGTGAATAGTTTTGGGTTCCTTCATCCATACCCTGTTATAAAGGTATGAAATCATTAGGAGCAGATATTCCAGGATCAACTTCAGCTTTGGAATCTACTAAAGCATCACATCCTGATACAGACTCAGAGTGAGAATGAAAGAAACTGAATAAATAGGTTCAATATAGTAAATGCAAACATACCACTACTGAGCTGAGGGTAGGCTCCTTCTTTACTGGTGGCCCCTAAAGATGTTGGGCCACTAGTTTCTTGCTTTACCTCTTTATGAATTTTAGCAACCACTAGTGTGGAAGCTGACAGATGGCTTGAGCTTTTATCCTTGGTCAACACTGGTCTGTGTTTCTTTTTTGTTTGTTTAGCCAATTTTGATTGGGATGCCTCTTCTTAGGAATCAGATGTATGTTTTAAAGATTAGTAAATGCAAACATACCACTACTGAGCTGAGGGTAGGCTCCTTCTTTACTGGTGGCCCCTAAAGATGTTGGGCCACCAGCTGCTTGCTTTGCCTCTTTATGAATTTTAGCAACCACTAGTATGGAAGCTGACAGATGGCTTGGGCTTTTATCCTTGGTCGAACTAGACTGAGTTTCTTTTTTTGATTAGCTAATTTTGGATTTGGATGCCTCAGTCTTAGACTTAGATGTGTGTTTTAAAGATTGTTTTCTTCCGAGTCCACTTTTGGCTCCAGGCTTTTTGCCTTAGGGAACCTTCTTCTCAACTTTTCAGGAGGTTTTTAGAGATTGAGATTCCATAGGCACATCTGTATTGCAAATGGCCTTCATGTGGTCAGTAAAGGGAGGTCCTTCAGGTTGGTTTGGCTTTAGTGCCTATTTGTGAACACTAAAGACTTGAGTAGGATTGATAGTGAGGTCTTCATGATCATACTCAGGCATTATGTATTCCAGAAGGAGAGATATAAAGCTAGGGTAGGGAACAACTTTTTCCTTTGTTTTCTTGTTAAGCTTGTGGATTATATCTTCCTAAATTAACCTAGCAAAATCTACTTCCACTCCATTGGCTAGAAAATAAAGGACGATGGCATCCTTGTTGGATATTTGATCATGCCTACCTATTTTCCCTCTTAAATACTAAATGATCTGATCCACCAGTAACCTCTACCCAGGAGGAATAAAACTCTTTTTAAGAGTTCCTTTATCTCTAATTTATCCACTATACCCAATTGTTGCAAATCATGATCTTACAACCGCTAAGGAAGGATGATTGACTTGCTGACTTGAGTGATGTAAGTAATGTGCTCTAAGAGCATTCCTAAAGGTAGTGATACCTATCTCTCTACTTATTCCCCTTGTAGGAGTGGATACCCATATCTTAAAGTCTTCTAGGGCTTTTACAGTATACCAGAACTCAGCTATGTACTCAATATATTGGCTGGATGCTCTAGTGAATGCTTATTTGAGACAACATTTTGAGATGAAGTTTGAGACAATCTTAAAATATTTTGACTTTGGGTGTGAGGGGTATAGTAGGAGAACCTCATTGTTGGTGGAAAAGGTTATTTCATCAAACGTAAATTCAACCTAATATGCAGGTAAGAAAGGATTTGGGCTTTTAGGTTTTTCCTGGGTGTCAGGTTCTTCCTTTCGTGTTATGTTTGGAGATGAGGGGTTTTGTGATGATGGTTCTGCCATTTTAGTTATTTAGGATTTTGAAGGTTTGATTTGGTTTGATGTTTTTTGTATGTGTGCTCTTGATGATTTATGAAAAATAAGTTGTTGATTGGTTGGATGAGATTATATGATTGATGAAGTTATAACTTTTTCTTTGAGAATTTATAACTGTCATTTGAGGTTATAAAGTTATGGGAATGTTTAGGGTTTGTTTTCAACATGTGTGCTAAACTTTGTATTTATTAAAAGTCAGCACAGCGTGCCTCTGACACCTAAAACAGTAAACAGACGTCTATTCAACTGTAAAAGTAGGTAAAAGAAAGATGATAAGGTCATTCTAACGTTTGGATATCCTCTTTTAATATATTTAAATTAAATAACTTCTTTAGGAAGGAAATTATTTAGATAAAATTATATTAATTTTGAAAATTACTTTTGCTCCTTTTTTTTACAACTGACCTTGTGATTGATGTTTAAAGAGCTGAACTAGGTCCAGGTTTGGTGTTATGTTTGCTGAACAGATCTTGGTAATCTTTTTCAACACCAATGCTCCAGCGAAGGCGACAAAACCACACATGCTCATATAAATTCATAAATGAGACATATATGATTGCTCAGTTACTTTACTTGAGAAAGTTGAAGAGTTAGATCAAAATGGGAGTACACATTTGTTAGTCTTTATCAACACCACTACTCCAGTGAAGGCGATAAAATCACACATGCTTAGTCAAATCCATAAATGAGACATATATGATTGCTCAGTTACTTCACTAGAGTTGAAGATCAAGATGTGGTGAAATGTGTTAAAACTAAACTGAAGGATATGAATCATTTTTCAGTTTTTGGTGTTTACCAATACCACTGCTTCAGCAAAGGTGACAAACCCACTTATGCTTAGTTAAATCCATGAATGAGACACATGTGATTGCTTAGTTACTTCACTTAAGCATGCTAAAGGTTAATAATCAAAAATTGAACTGACACGATTAAAATTTATGTTCAGTTTTGTTGAAAAAAAGCTAAAGCCTTCAGTTTTCTTTATTTAGTTCTGAAGGTTCAAGTTTTGAATCATCAATGTTCAGCATACCTAGTTCAACAATCTATCTTTTGAAAGTTGGTTCATCCAGAGGCTTGGTGAAGATATCAGCAAGTTGGTATTGAGTAGGGATGAAATGTGATTCAATGGCCCCTTTCATGATATGATCTCTAATAAAGTGATATCTCATATCAATGTGCTTTGTTCTTGAGTGCAGAACTGGATTGTTTGATATTGAAATAGCACTTGTGTAATCACAAAATATTGGTACCTTCTCATAAATGATGTCATAGTCAAAGAGTTAACTTTTCATCCAGAGAATATTGGCACAACATCTAACAGCAGCTACATATTCAGCTTCAGCTGAAGACATAGCTACAGATTGCTTCTTTTTAGCACTCCAGCACACAAGTAATACTCCTAGCAACTGACAAACACCTGGAGTGCTTTTCCTGACCATGTTACATCCAGCATTGTCAGAGTCTGAGTATCCTTTTAGGTCAAAACCTGAACATTTTGGATACCAAAGACCTAGACTAGGAGTACCTTTAAGGTACCTGAAGATTCTCTTAATAGCAATAAGGTAAGATTCCTTAGGATTTGCTTGATATCTTACACAGAGACAAGTTGAAAATTAAATGTCAAGTTTGCTTATAGTAAGGTACATAAGTGATCCAATCATACCTCTGTACTGAGTCTCATTGATAGATTTGCCATTATAATCAGGTCCTCACTTGTTAAGGGGTACCATTGGAGTCTTTAATGATGAACCATTTATGTCATACTTCTTTAGTAGATCCTTGACATAATTTTCTTGATTGATTGAGATTCCTCTTTCAAATAGTTTAATTTGAAATCCAAGGAAATAGGTAAGGACACCCATCATGCTCATTTCATATCTTTGAGTCATCAGTTTAGCAAACTGTTTACACAGTTTTGTGCTGGTGGACCTAAAGATAATATCATCAATATAGATTTGCACTAGAATCACATCAGTTTAAGTTTTATAGACAAACAATGTGTTGTCTATTTTTCCTTTGACAAACTTGTGTTCTGTGAGAAAGGTTGAGAGGGTTTTATACCATGCTCTTGGAACTTGTTTAAGTCCATAATGGGCTTTTTCCATTTTGCAAACATGATTGGGAAACTCATTGCTCTCAAAACCTAGAGGTTGTTTGACATAAACTTCTTCCTTCAGCTTTTCGTTTAGGAAGACACTTTTTACATCCATTTGATAGACTGTGAAATTCATGTATGTGGCAAAGGCAAGAAAGATCCTAATTGATTCAAGTCTTACAACTAGACCAAAGGTTTCATCTTAGTCTATGCCTTCTTGTTGATTGTAGCCTTGCCTTGTTTATGATGACAATTCCTGTTTCATGTCTTTTGTTCCTGAATATCCATTTTGAGCCAATTATGGTTTTACCATAAGGTGCATAAACTAATGTCCATACTTTGTTTCTGGCAAATTAGTTTAGTTCCTCTTGCATGGCATCAACCCATATAGGATGCTTTAGTGATTTAGAGATCTTTTTAGGTTCTTCTCCAGATAAGAAATCTACAAATAGACATTCATGAGCTGAAGAAGAACTGAGTTCTTTAGCCATGGCTCTAGTGAGCATTTTATCTCTTGGATCACCTATGATATTGACCATCTTAATATGCTTGTCCTGAGACCATCTATCTTGAGGGGCTAGATAGGTTATGGATGGAATGGACAAGGAGCAGTTAGGATTTGGAATTGTATCATATACTGAAGTATCCTCTTCATTTGGAGAGGATAAGTGTTTAGAGATCTGAATATATTTAGTGTTTGGGAGATTATTAATGATTTGTTTATCATTGGTATGATTTGAATGTTTAGACTGATCATCATTTAAGATTTCATCAGTTTGAGCAGATTGATCATTATGATCATTTTGATCAGCTTGACCATTATGGTCAGATGAAACTTTAGTTTCAAGAACAACTGGTTTAGGACTTTCATAAGGTTCTATGAAGGACACATCATTGTTGTTTGTTTGATATCTTTGAGAAGGCTCATAAGGATGAAGATATTTATCTGGTGGATATCTTTTAGATTCAGCAATGTTAATGTTGTCAACTGAAGGTTTTGTGAGTTTGATAGCATCAAGGATTTCGTCAATGTGATGTGATAGGTTTCTTTAGTTTGTTGTCTTCTTGTGTTAAAGACTCTGAAGGCCTTGGAGACAAGTGAGTATCCAAGGAAATAACCATCATCATCTTTTTTATCAAACTTTCCTAAGTGATCTTTATGATTATGGATATAAACAGGACATCCAAAGACATAAAGAAAAACTAGACATCCAAAGACATGAAGGATTTCAATGTTTGGAATTCTCCCACGAAAGATTTCATAGGGAGTTTTGAGATGTCTTTTGACAATAATTGACCTATTTTGAGTATAGCATGCAGTAGTGGCTACAACTTCAGTCCAGTATTGTTTAGAAAAGAAAAATCCTGAAAGCATTGTTTTGCAGCTTCTATAAGGGTTCTATTTTTCCTTTTAGCGACACCATTTTGTTCAGGTGTGTAAGGAGAGGAAAAGTTTTAAGAAATCTCTTTTTCATCACAAAAGTTGACAAGGATGCTATTCCTAAATTTAGTACCATTGTTAGTTCTAAGTTGTTTGACTTTGATGTCATTTAGATTTTCAACTCTTTTAATGAAAGACATGATGGTTTTAGGTGCTTGACTTTTCTTCTTCAGGAAGTATACCCAAGTGTACCTTGAGTACTCATCAACAAAGACTAGGGTATACTTTTCATGGTTAATGGACCTAGGAGTTAAAGGTCCAAATAGATCTATGTAAAGAAGGTAAAGACATTTTCTAATAAAAGATGTCTGTTTTTTTTTAAGCTGGCCCTATAATGCTTTCCATTTTCACATGATGAACATGGTTTGTCCTTTGAATATACAAGTGAAAGAAGACAATAACAATATTTTTTTTGCCAGTTTTTTGATTATTTTAAAGTTTAGATAAGCAAGTCTTTTATACCAAAGCCAGTTGAGATTATAAAAAGCTTTGGCAAAGAAACAAGATTCTTGAGTAGAAGATGTCATGTTAAGAACATATACATCTCTTACTCTTGGAGAAATCATAACAACTTCTTTGTTAGAGTTGAAGATAGTTCCTCTTTTCTCATCAAACTGAACAATATATTTAACATCATAAAGTTAACTGATGCTAATTAGATTGTACTTAAGACCATTCATAAATGCTACTTTTGTGAGAACTATACCATTACATTTGATAGAACCATAACCTTCAGTTGTACATGTAGAGTCCTCTCCAAACACTACCTGAGGTCCTGGTTGTTCCACATATTTGTGCAGGTAACTCTTGACACCAGTCATATGCCTTGAGCATCCAATATCCAAGTACCAGATGGGCTTCCTGATGTCATAAAGCACAAATATGTTCAGAATGGTTAGTTTTGCTTAGAAACCCACCTTTTAGTGAGAGTCTTAGATTTGTTAGCATTTGATGATTCAGCCTTAGCTGATTTCAGAGCTTCGGCTTTCTTAGCTTGAAGTGCTTCACCTTTTCTGAACCACTCAATGTCGTTGTGATCAGTTATGATATGAACTGTTGTATGATATCATATTTCACAGCCCGAATGATGATTCTTGGTTTTGGCTAGTTTCTAGAAAGAGAAACACTTGGAGAGATAATTTCTAGAGAGAGTAAGCTCTATGTGTAAAATGGAAATGAATAATGACTAGCTCACCTCTTCCAAAGTTGGAAGAGGCTTTTATAGTTCTTACAAAGAACAAGGTTTTAGTACCCGGTTCAAAACCGAAAATCATACAATTAACTATTAAACTACGAGCTATAATAAATAGTAAAATACACGGGGTGACCGAGTCTTTTTCTAATATCTAACAATCTCCCCCTAAGGGAGGTCACCCCTGAAAATACTAAATTTAATCACTTTAGTCTTTAGCTCATAGACATTTGATATCTTATACATTTAGGGTAGTGATCTTTTGATTCATCTTTGACTTGTCTTGAGCTTTCTTGAGATCATCACCCAAACATAATCTTACATCATCTTGTAATGGATCGCCATCTTGTGCACTTGTGAAGAAATACACGATATCAGAGTTTGCGAAAGCTTTGACACCTTTATGAGATCTTTCATAACTTCATAACAAGTGTAGGTCGTGTCTGAGCATTTGGTTATTCACTTGATATTTCTGGTACTGGGTATTTCCATTTCCATCTCCATCTTTAAATTATCCTGTAATGAAACAGTTTGCAATAAAGAGAAAATTGATTTGATTGTTTGTCAAATGATCAATAACCGTCAATTCTTATACTGGAACAAGTTTGATTCACGTAGAATCGCACCATCGTTTCTTTCTAGTTGACACAAGTTTGATTCTTGTAGAATCGTACAAGTCACCTACCAAGAGCTTGTTTGATGTTGGCTCTAGCAGGATTTCCATCTTCATTGTGAAAAACCTTCGTTTCACTTGGATGTTCTGGCAATATCACTAGGATAATGCATAGGACTCTTAGGATAGACTTGTTTCCACAGTGTGTGAAAGATAAGAGAATTGGCAATGTGTCCTAACGAGATTAATTGATGATATCTTGGCTCTAGACTTAATAGTGCGTTTTGGTTTTAGTGATCGGAGGCTGGAGCTGACTGCCACCTTTTCAATATCAACTAACTCGGAGTGAGAAAGTCAATTAAGATTATGTGTTTTAGTCTACGTGAGAACTGAAACAAAAATCTTTTGAGAGACATCTGAGTGGCTAGGGGAGGGTTGTGCATTGATCATTGGGTCCATGATGTCGGTCTTCAATGCCAGCAATCATCTTAGTGATTCTGGCAGCATATGTATTGACCCGGTCTCTGCCTAAGTATATGGAGGGCTTCTTTCTTTACACCGTTTATACTTACTAATCTTTTTAATTCTTTAACCCCTTTAGTGCTTACCGAGACTTCATGACTAGAACCTTGTTGGGTTTATTCCAGTACTAGCTCCATCTCAGTCGGCACTATTCCCTTATTCTCACGTTTTCTCCTTTTTTATGTCATACCTAAGGACTTCTACTCTAACTAGTGGATTGTCCCTGGGCAGATCCCTCCAATTCTGGCTGGATCATTGGAACGTGTACCTAACCTTACAACAACCTTATATCTCCGATACTGTAAAGTGCATGGTCAGTCTTTTGGTACAGTTCTCCTCTCCATAAAACCAATTGAAAATTTCAATTAAGGTACTTATGATATAAATATCAAAGCGTTTTGTACCTCAATTGTTTTTACTTTTCAGAAATGCTCCCCCTCAAAATGTGCATCGGTATTCAAAATTGTTTAGCACGTTTGGGCGGAGTATACACACGAGTCTTAATAATCACATTTTTATTATTCACATATTTTATACATTTTCTCACCTTCTCAAAAATTTTAAACCCTTTGACATTTTAGATATCAATTGATTTTAAATTAGTTAAAAAATTGGAGAAAATGTGCCAGTATTCACAAGTCGTGTATGAATAATTATTAGTGTCCCCCTCAATCGTTGAGGGACATTGATTATTCCTTCACATAATCATCAAAAGATATACTACTTTTTACTTACACTGTACAAGATAAATTAATCACAATAAGATAATATTGACCTTAGTGTTGGAGTGACGATGTCACTCTATTCTGCTGATCAGTTTGTAGTCAATATCTCTTAGGTGTCCACCGACAAAGCTTTCCAGACTTTGAAAGATTCTCCTGATCTTTAGTCTTCTCTCAATCACCTCGATAAAGTCTTCACTTCTTCTTTTGTCGTCTTCAGTCCATTTCCTATTCTCCATGCCCTTATTAAACTTGAATAGCTTGAAATCTTTAACCATGAATTTCAGCTTTTCTTTGATTCTTGTCAACGTTCCATCGCTAAACTTGTGCACCTCATCTATTCTCATCATCTTCCTATTATCATCCCTGTCTCTGTAAATTACTGCTCTTGGTTTAAAGACAATGGTGTAATCTTCTTTGAAAGGAAAATTAGATACATCCCAATTATGTTGTTCCAGATTAAGCTTAGTTTGATAGCTCTCAATGCCCAGCTGCAAGTCTTTGACACGTTTCCTTATGACAATAATGCCATCACTAAATGAAAACACCCTCAAGAACATCATCACATATATATATCCAGAACTTAAACTTCCATTTTCATGGATTAAAATTAAAGAAAACAAGAAATAAAAAGGTAGAACAAATAAAAGAGAGATTAGGGCTTACAAAAATGAAGATTAAGGCTAGTGAATCAAACAAGAACACCCTTTCTTGTGTTGGCTGAATTCGAACCAAAGAAACCCTAGATTAACAAGCTTCTAATCTTCTTCTAATGATGATAACACTCTTCTAACAAAAACCCAATCAAAACCCTCAAGAAAACCTAAGAAAACAAGCCCTAACTTCTTCAAATCTTCATGAAATTGCACCAAACTTTGCAAGAGGCTTATGGATGGTGTTGTAATGGATAAAAGGAGTAGAAGAATTTTGTGAGGGAGGTGGTGGTGGTGCTAGGGTGTTCGGCAGAAGCTAGAGAAGAAGAAGGGTGGAGAGGTTTTTGAGAATCTTGAGAAATGAAGGGGTTTGCATGTGTGGGAAATAGAGATGAATAATGAGGTTATAGAAAAGAGAAAAAGGTTGAGTGTGGGTTATGTAAACTGGCCTAGGGCTTGGGGTTGGGAAAAAATATTTTTTTTTTGACAAACCTATGACCCTCAGGGTTAACCAAATCAATCTGATTTGTGAGAAGCTTATGACATTCTTCCATCTGAAACTGAAGAGAAATGTTGTTCTCATGAAAACCTTTCACCATCATGAATGCTGGACCTTCAAGATCGGCTTTGCTGAGCTCTTCTTTTCCAATCCTTCTACAATACCATCTGATGAATGAGCCTATATCATCAATCTTGTTATGAAGCTTGTTTTCATCTGGATCTTGATGTGCTTTGGCAAATGCATTTGCCCAGTTATTGTCTGCTTCAGGTAGATCAATTGGAGGAATGACCCATTCTGGTTCAGGAGAAGCAGGTCTCTCTTCTTCAAGTATTGGTCTGAACCATGTCGTTGTATCCAGAATCTTTGGCATATGAGCGTTATCGGTGTCCTCCGGATCTGAGACATGCCCTTCATCAGAAATTGAAATGTCCTCAGTATATTGTTCATCCACCATCACCTTATCAGTAGGCTCTTCAACTGAATCCTTTGCTGGTGCAGACTTACCAGTATTTGAACCTACCTTTAGATCTTTATCCTTGGAGTATTCTTTGGTGGTGGATGGCTTCTTAGCAGACTCAGACTCTCTTATTCTTCTCCTCTTTGTTGACTTACCTTGGTTTGATCCAGCTGGAGGGCCTTCATCAGCATCATGCTTTCTTTTATGGTCTCTAACCGTGTCTGCAACTTCCTTGTCCATGGCATTTCCATCCTCTATTAATGCTTCTATGAGAGCATGATATAATCTATAGTTGGCAGGATTTCTGTTGGCAGATTTGTTCTTATGCATGGATTTAAAGAGAGCACTCTTTAGATCAAATTCTTCAAGTGCAGCTTGATCAGACGACTTGATGGTATACGTTGGCTCTTGGTTCTTCTCTTCTTGTT
Organism: Tanacetum coccineum; assembly: GCA_026074375.1. Classification (NCBI taxonomy): domain Eukaryota; kingdom Viridiplantae; phylum Streptophyta; class Magnoliopsida; order Asterales; family Asteraceae; genus Tanacetum; species Tanacetum coccineum. The sequence continues at coordinate 578 of BQNB010195204.1, read as the reverse complement.
CCCTTTTGATTCTGATAATCTCTTCTTGACTCTTTTTAGATTCTTGCTTCTTGCTTGACTCTAGAGTAGGCAGCATAGAGTATTTCTCAACTAAATCTGCAGTGTGTCTTTCAAGAGTCTTAAGGAGAGCATCATCAAGTTTTGTTCCTAGATACTTATCAACAACCGGAGGAACTTGGGATTGAATAGAAGCCAAAACATCAGCAGAGTGATCAAACTTCTTTACTTCAGACATATCTTGCTCTAATTTCGCGACTCTTAGCTGAAGGGTGATGAATGGTGTGATTTCTGGGATAGCTGTGGTGATTGCTGAAGCTTCTGTATTGATTGGTTGTGTTGTAATGGTTGTAGGGATTGGTGTTGTTGGTTGCAAAACTGGAGGTTGCTTAAAAATCTCCTCGTTATGAGATAGATTAAGAAATTGATTACCATAATTATAAGGCACAGAGAAGCTTGACGATGTCAAAGGTTGCTCAGTAGTCTCTTTGGTAATGTTTATAGTCTTTTCAGCATCCTTTATCTCAGTGTCAGCATTTTTGCGCACGTTAATCCTGTACTTGTAAATATCGTCAGAATCA
>BQNB010195203.1:0-11386 GCA_026074375.1 Tanacetum coccineum | reverse complement strand
AAAAGTAAATATTAAAAGTAAACGCGTATCGGACTAAAATAAATAGTGATCATTAATATAGTCGTACAATGACACGAAAAATGAGAAAGGTTACCCTAGATCACTTCCAGAGGGTTTATAGTATTGGTATATATATTGTCAAGGTGTGACAATCGACGGATTCGGGCTAGGGGTCGTGGAACTCTAATTCGGTTGTACTGTAGCAACACCACAACCGAATTCGGTTCAATCCTAGTCATTTCATTCTGAATTTCGGTCCAGGGGTGTGTGAGGCTTTTGGATTTAGTTTTTCAGTTATTTTGGTGTACACTTGTTGTATTGGTATACGTGAGGTTTGGACTAGCATCCGGGCGTGCTTGTTTACGTGTTTGTGTGAGCACTGGTAGAGGTGACAACTTAGTCACTCGTTTCTCATTCTTGGTTTCTTTGATTTGCTGGTGACGACGAGGGTATGTTCCTATTTAATTTACATGTCCTTTAAATGTGTTTTATGTGTATGTTAATTATTGTACTAGACTAGATCTATCCGCTGCGCACTCGTATGAGTTAATGGTTAACTTGATTGTTAAATTCCAACAGTGGCATCACGAGTCAATTAGTTTTAGTATTTATAAATTACATACGATTTTAACACGCTAGGGCTGCATGTAATTGGTGTATTTATTGTTTCTATTGTAAATTATGGCAACGACATGCAATCCTTGCCATAACTAAATAACCAACCTAGAATGAAAACAAACACAAATGATAAAAAGAAGTATAGATTAAAAATTAAATTGTTAATTAAGTTGCTATGTTAATCTATTCTTGTTTTATCTCGGCTGTAAGACTCACGCAATCATGTTATATGATGTATGTGGCGATCTAGGCACTTTAGCAGAAAACCTAGTGAGAGTCTTATGGTTCTCCAATTGGGGAAGACTCTTTTGAGAACTCGAGGCATTATGTGATTTACTGCTTTCATTATAAGAGTTTGTTCCTCAATTTTCAATCCATTTTTAGTCTGTTTTAATTGCTTATATGTGATATGCCTTGTGTCTAGTCAATATTTGCAAAATATAGATTTTATGAAACTCTTAAAACCGGACTAATACTTATAGAGTAATTTGGATTGAACATGTCTAATATTACACACATAATTTTATTCCTTGTGACCAATTATGTGTTATTTGCGAAACCGGGGTTTTTGGACAAATTAATATGGACATAAAAACAGAAATTTTGATTTCTTTAAGCTTTAGTTTACATGCGCATATGGTTAAATGATCTGATAATTTTTCTCCCGCCCCACTACATGCTTCGGCATATGAGGGAATTATTGGAATTACTTGTCTCGGACCTAATTAGAGTAAGTAGAGCAAAAAACAATATAGGGTTGATCAATTTGTAATCCCACCATATTGGCATCAATAAAACTAAATGTTAACAAAAGGGGTTTCTTAACATACATAGCATCATTAGTCAATTGGAAGTACGGCTCACCCATTATGGACAAACTAAAAGAGAAGTTTAAGGCGGGTTGAAGTAAGATTCCCCAAATGAAGTCAGGTTTTTAATACGCTTCGCGCTGACCTGTTTCTCCGCTTCTTTGTGCGTCCTAAATGGAGCTACCGTGAACATTTGACAAAATGATTGCTATACCAAAAGGTTAACAAAATGTTTTCTTAACTTTGTGCTACAAGTTGTTTTGCATGCTTCTTGTACACAACTTTGTCACATTTATGTGTATACCCTTATATGAAGTTTTAAGTCTATGCCAGCCAAACCTAGAACACGTGCCTTTGGCTTGACTTCTCTGGTCAGACCTAAGGGCCTTGCCAAACCCATGGCGAATTTTTTTCATAGGTCAGACCTATATAATTTTCGCACGTTCTGTTTTGGTGGACTTAAATCGAGTTTCCTGGTCAGACCTCGGACCCGAGGCATAAGATGAGACCAAATATGCTTTTGACATTACTATAAAGTTACTAATGTCATTAGATCCTCATAAATCTAAGAGGTTGCATTCCAATGCAATAAACGCTCGTCCGGCTTACCCTCTTGTCCTACTTGTTTTACACGTTGTCAGACCTTCTGTAATAAGTGGGAGGTCAAGTTGGATCTTAGTCTTATTAGTAATTAATTGGGTAGTTAATTCCTTTAAGAATTTAATTATCGACAATACTAATATTTGAACTTTTTCAAAATTGTAGATGACAACCTCGTCAGCTAACAATTCGGTCTTCAGGGGCTTCTTCGAGAAGCAAAAACTGACTGGACCCAACTTTATTGATTGGTATCGACAACTAAGGATTGTCCTATCAATTGATGATAAGTAGAATTACCTAGACAGCCACTATCCTCCTGCTCTGTAGCCCTGCGGGTCACTGTGTGCTCCCTGAAATCCTTGCAGCTCATACTGCTTGGGTTAAAGGATCAAAAGAGATTGCTGGACTCATGCTCATGACCATGGAGCCAGAGATCCAACGAAATCTGGAAAATCTCCATGCTAATGACATGCTAAAGGAGTTAAAAACTCTGTTTGCCCAACAAGCAGAGCAGGAGCTTCTTCAGACTACGCGTGATTTTCACGCCTGTAAACAGAAGAAGGCAGTCATTTAGCTCGATGTTCTGAGATGAAGGGCTATATTGACAATCTAGAGCGTTTGGGGCACCCCGTGACACTTGGCCTTGCGTGAGTCTGATTTTATATCGGTCTACGCAAGGAATTTGACGTGTTTGTGGTCAGAATACAACATGCAAAAGCCTGGGGAAAGACTGTTAAACGAGTTGCATGCTATGCTAAAGCTCCATGAGCAAACTCTGCCCAAAAACAACGCTCCTGCTCTACATGCTATTCGATCGGGTAAAGTCCAGAAAGGCAAAAAGCACAACAAACCGCAACCCTCAAAGGCTGCCAGGGGACAAAATCAAGGGAATGGGAAAAATAAGCACGCTTATGCTCCCAAGCCCAAGATTCCCCCTCCACCCAAGAGGGAAGATCCCGCAAAGGACTCAATCTGTCATGAGTGTGGTGAGACAGGACATTGGAAGAGGAACTGTCCTCAGTACTTAGCCGAGTTGCTAAAGAAGAAAAAGAACACAGCCTCTGGAGCTGGTGGTGGTTCAGGTATCTTCGTTATAGAACTCAATACTTTCCTTAATAGATCATGGATCTATGACACTGGTTGTGGTACTCATATTTGTAATACAACGCAGGGTCTAAGGGCAAGTAGGAAACTGAAGCCGGGGCACTTTAGCTTATACCTGGGCAATGGCAACGTGAAGCTGGTAGAAGCAACTGGCAACTATTGATTTATCTCTCCCAGCGGATTATTATTGTTTTGAACAATTGTCATTATGCTCCTTCTATTACTAGAGGAGTAATTTCAGTTTCCCGTTTGTACGAAGATGGTTTTATTAACCGCTTCGTGAATAATACAATTCAAGTTTCTAGGAATAACATGGTTTATTTTAGTGCTATCCCAAGGGATGGTATTTTTGAAATTGATTTGTCTAATTCTTATACAAATGAAAATTCTATATATACTGTTAGCAACAAAAGAGCCAAACTAGACTTGGACTCTGCTCTCTTGTGGCATTGTCGTCTTGGACACATCAGCAAGAAACGCATTGAAAAGTTGCAACACGATGGACTTCTCAATTCAACTGACCTTAGGGCTTTTGAAAAATGCGTTCCTTTGGTATCTGGTAAGATGGCAAGAAAACCTTACACACATCAAGTGGAAAGGGCCAAAGACTTACTTGGACTAATACACACCGATGTATGTGGCCCATTTAAGACTGTGTCAAGACAAGGAGCAAGCTACTTCGTCACTTTCACTGACGACTTTAGTCGTTATGGTTATGTTTACTTGTTAAAGCATAAACATGAAGTGTTGTGAAACTTTCAAAGTGTTCAAAGGAAGTAGAAAATCAACCTCGGCAAGACCATAAAATCGCTACGTTCTGATCGTGGGGGCGAATATATGAGTCAAGAGTTTTTGGATCATCTCAAGGATCATGGGATTATCGCCCATCGTACTCCTCCTTACACTCCACAACACAATGGTGTGTCAGAGAGGAGAAACAAACCCTACTAATATGGTTTCGTCTATGAAGAAGTCAACAACTCTTCTAAGTCCTTTGGGAAATTAAGCTCTTGAGACTGCAGCACGCATTCTCCAATATGGTTCCCAACTAATAAGGTATAAGACACCATACGAAGTATGGCATGGGCAAGCCCCTAAACTGTCTTACCTAAAAGTCTGGGGTTGTGAGGCCTTGTTAAGCGAGATACTCTTACCAAGCCTGACAAGTTAGAACCCAGGTCTATTAAGTGTATTTTTATAGGATACCCAAAGGAAACAATGGATATCTTTCTAGCTACCACCCGAGAACAAAGTCCTTTGCTCGGAATGCAGAATTCCTAGAGAATAAATTATAGATTCAAGAAGCAAGTGGGAGTCTAGAAGATCTTGAAATTATTCAAGAAGAAGATACGCATCCTTCTATAGACACTAGCTTAAATCATGAAGAGGATGATCAAGAAATAGATGAACCTCAAAGTGATATCATTCCCATTCGTAGGTCCACAAGGACACGACGTCCCACAGATCGTAATGTGTTATGCACATCGATTGCTGATGAACATGAGTTTAGGGGATCCGGTGAACCCGGACAACTATAAAGCTGCATTGTTTAGACCCTGAGTCTGAGAAATGGCCTTACGCTATGAATTTGGAAAAGCAATCCATGAAAGACAACGAAGTATGGATCTTAGTTGAACTTCCTCTTTCTAATGGCAAGACCGTTGGTAGCAAGTAGGCCTTGTAAGAAAAAGACTGACATGGATGGAGCTGACACACCTATAAAAGCTCGGTCTTGTAGCGACGGGCTATACTCAAACCCCAGGGATTGATTATGATGAAACCTTCTCACCTGGTTTGCAGACATTGAGCTATAGGATCTCATAGCCGATAGCCGCGTACTATGAATTCTATGAGATTTGGGATCACTGGATGTTAAAATGCCTCCTCAATGATATCCCCTCAATGAAGAGGTATACATGAGCAACCTGAAGGTTTTTGTCCATCCAAAATATACCAAACCGAGTATTGCAAGCGAAACGTTCCATTTATGGCTTAAGCCAGCATCAAGGCAATGGAATAAGCGTTTTGGATGATGAAATAAAAGAAATTTGGTTTCAGTCAAAATGTGTATGAGCATGTGTATATCCTAAAAGCAAGTGGGAGAATTGTCACTTTTCCCTAAATCTTGTATGTCACGACATATTGATTAGGGAACAGCATTCCAATGTAACAAAGATGTAAAATTCCTACCTGGAAAGTGTTTTGCCATGAAAGATTTAGGTGAAGCTGCATAAATTTCTGGAATTCAAGATCTACAGAGAAGATCAAGACGGTTGATTGAGGCTTATGTCAAAGTGCTTATATCGAAAAAATCTTAAAGCGTTTTCACATGGAGAATTCCAAACGTGGAAGTATCCCCATGCAAGATAAGCTTAGATTGAGTAAATCACAAGGTGCCTCTACACCTGCTGAGTTGAAGCGCATGCAAAGTGTTCCATATGCCTCGGCTGTGGGTTCTATTATGTATGCTGTGAGATGTACTCGCCCTGATGTTGCGTTCGCTCAGAACATAACAAGCCGATTCCAACAGAATCCAGGTGATCTTCACTGGACTACTGTTAAGAACATTCTGAAGTATCTCAGGAATACTAAGGACATGTTTCTAGTTTACGGAGGTGATCTAAAACGAGAGCTCAGGGTTTCTTGCTACACTGATGCTGGATATCTGACGGATGCTGATGACCTCAAGTCTCAGACTGGATATGTGTTCGTTTTGAATGGAGGTGCTGTTGACTGGAAGAGTGCCAAGCAAAGCATTTTCGCTACTTCATCTGCAGAAGCTGAGTATATTGCTGCCTTTGATGCTTCTAAGGAAGCCGTATGGGTTAGGAAATTCATTTCTGGGCTCGGTGTTGTTCCCACAATTGAAAAACCCATTAATATGTATTGTGATAATACTGGAGCAATCGCTATAGCTAATGAGTCTGGAATCACTAAAGGTGCTAGACATTTCCGTGCCAAAGTTCACTACCTCCGCGAAGTTATTGAATTTGGTGACATAAAGTTAGAAAAAGTTCACACAGATGACAACTTAGCTGATCCGTTTACAAAAGCGTTGGCTTTTCCAAAGCATTCAGAACTTACTAGGAATATTGGAATGCTTCCAGCTAGTAGTTTCATGTAAATCTGTGTTTATTAGTCATTTGGATAATTGGGATTGTAAGACAATTTTATTTTCTGATGAATAAAGATACGAGGTATTTGTTATCATTCATATAACAATTGTTTGTCCTATATTTGCATATTTAATCCTTGAATGATTTATCATTCTAAATAAGTCCATTGTCGGTTAACAATATGGGAGTATTGTTACATAAGGCAAATGTGAGTGTTGGTTATATTCTTTGAATATATGGATGGTTCCCACCAAACTCATATGTTACTCACAAGGGATGCGTATTGGATACCCCAACCTTCGAATGTTTACTTTATGGATCCGTTGTCATAAGTAAAATTTGAAAATGGTTAGTTAAGTCATCCTTAGACTTGAGAATACAAACAAGTTCTGGTATGTGTGGATATCACTTTTTAATTCTATGTCAAACGCTGTCCTGAAAATGGTAGTTATAAAGACTATTATTGGAAGTGATGTGAAGCAGCATTCACAACACTTGTATTCAACAAAGAATTTGTTCCTCCACTTGATATGTGCAGAATAATACCTTGGCGCCTCTCCAGAATTAATCAGATAATTGTTTGGCCGAACCCAAAGGGTAATGCAAGATGTTTCTTGATTACATTTGGTATATCTGTATTGAATTCTATAACGAGAATCTAAATGGTTAAACTATATGGAATGAGTTAGGATCCATATCTATGGTTTAATGGTATTTGAACAAAGGGATGATTAAAGCAAGACAAAATAACCATGCTACTGAGAATGTTTATAAAACTTAATCTCAGACACTTCTAGTTTTAAAAATGAATGTGAGTGTTGCTAGACGTTTCCGTCGTTAGTGTATGAGATGTCTGCTACTCCAACTCCCAAGTTGGACTAGCTCGATCACAACTAGAAGTGTGTGAGCCTATTGGGGGCATACACGATAAAACATTTAGAGCGCGTTATGTTACTTCACGAAACGAATCTAATGTAAACCGTTACAAAGAATGACCAAGACAAGGACCATGTGATTTTCTTTTGTTTGGCCGGTTGATGGAAGGCAAAAGAAGGTTCTTTGAGAGGTCAAGGGTTCATTGTGTAGGATAAGATTTGTTGAGGAGTGTGATAGACCTTTGGAATGCTTTATTGATCCCTTATCATATTAGGATGTGAGGGTATATATACCCCTCACCTCTCCCTCATTCCACACGACACACACATTGATATATACTTCCCAAATCATTCCACTCCCCTTCTCCACAAAACAGCCGTAACCACTAAACCCTTATTAGGGTTAAGTTATTTTCGGTTCACTTTTCCCTTGACTGTCTAATTCGGTTGACCTTTTATAGAGGTTAAGGCTTTGTGATTTGATCCCAATACTTATACAGCAGATCCATAGGGTTGGTTTACTTGTTGTCAAGGTGTGACAAGATTAGATTCGATTAGGGTTTTGGTTTTGGTGAATTTCGGTTGTGTTTACCCTTATTCGGTTACAACCGAAATCGGTGAAACCCTAATACCATCTTCCTGTATTTCGGTTACAATTACAAGAGTGGTTTTTGGGACTTTATTCAGGGGTGTTTGGTTTACAATAGTTGTATTGGATACACGTGGAGTTTGGACTAGCATCCGGGCGTGCTTGTTTACGTGTTTGTGTGAGCACTCGTAGAGGTGGCCATTTAGTCACTAGTTTCTCATTCTTGGTTTCATATACTTGCTGGTGTCTACGAGGGTATGTTTCTTGTTTAATTTACATATTCCTTATTGTGTGTTTATATGTATGTTAATTATTTGTACTAGACTCAATCTATCCGCTGTGTGCTCGTAAGAGTTAATTGGTTAACTTGATTGTTAAATTCCAACACTTCTAAGTATATAACCACAGAAACGCAGTAAAGAACTTAAAACACATGAAATAAGAGTATCCCAGACATTCACTTATAAAATGGGAAAACGTAGGCAAGTGAAAGGCTGCGCATACAGGTTTTTCTTCTTGTTTTGCCTTTAACTCTTCTACCATAAGTTACACAATCTACTCTTATACTAATACCGATTACCCTAGCAATTCAAGACTACTAATTGTTAGTAACTTTCAAACCAAATGATGCATAACATCTAAGTTCTAACAAATTTATATAATTTTTAGCAACTTTCAGAAAAATATACCCGGTTCCGTTATTACAGGGGTTCAAGAAGATCAAACAAACTCCGCCACTCAGTTGATTGTTTCTTCTTCAGTCAAATCTGAAGAATCCGTGGGGTCAAATCAGCTGACTTCTAATTTAGAAAAAACTCACTCATTGAATTCGTTAACAAAGTCTGACGACGATTCTTTGACTGTTTCCCAAGTCAATGACTTTGATGGTGGTCAAGAAGAACAAGTTGGCAAGTCTGATCAAATGATTGGTTCTTCAACTGTTGGCTCGCTTGAACAAGATACTAGATTGGTAAAGGCCACCGATCCTGGAATTATGACTTTAAGGGCTCGTCCTAAGAAAGCGTCACTAAGTTCTGGATCAAAAATTCAAGAAGCTTTTGCTGCTTCACAGTAGAGACGATTAGAGGTTGGTTTGTTACGTTCCCAACCCAGGCTGAATTCTATAGAAGTTCAAAAGGAAGACTCGATATCAACTGAGGAGCAATATACCAAATCCGGGCCCCAATAACCGAAGTTCCAAAAGAAAGTTCAAAACGATGATGGTAGCGGTTATGTTCATGGGTATAGTAGTACACCACCATCTGGTAAATTCTTTCAGGGGGGATCTGGGTCAAGGCAGCTAAAAGGGAACCAAGAACTCAATGACGAACTTAAAGTGAAAGCAAATGAACTTGAAAAGCTTTTTGCAGAGCATAAGCTTCGAGTTCCAGGAGACCAACCTAACCCTACACATCAAAGCAAGGCCTCTGATGTGGAATCTGATTAGACAACAAGATTAGCATACAGGAAGCAGGTTGCGGATCCTATTCCTGAACAGCAAAGAATGTTTGAATCTCTAATTCTGGTCATGGATTCAGGTGGTCGGAATCATAATCGTTTACTTCAGGCTGAGGTTGAACTTAATGACGATTCTCGAGGAAAGTTATACGATAGTTACATTAAGAAAAGAGATGCAAGACTGAGGGAATCCTGGAATTCTAATGGAGCAGAGAAAGAAAGGATGAAAGCAATGAATGATAGCCTTGAGCGCCATAGTATCGAAATGAAAGCTACCCTTTCTCGTTGTCTGAAGATAGACAGAATTATGTATCTAGTGCACAACGACGTGTAGAAAAGCTCAGGTCATTTAACGCTCGCTCGGCTTTAAAGAGATAAGAGGTATCATCATTTTCATTTGCTATGTATAATAACAGTATAACATTTGTAAATTTAATGGGCTATAAAAAATTGATGTTGCATTGTTTGTAAGAATATACCCTTAAGACTTTGATTGCAGCCGCTAGATTTTGGGCAGCTTCAAGATGATGGAGATCTATCTGATTTAGGTATTTCGAGGAATATTCAAGGTAAAAAGCCGTTAGTTCGCACCCCAATTAGGAGATCAGCCACCAAACTGACCTTCAGGGAAACGGAGGACACAACCGATAATCCTTTTGCACAGTCTGTCCTAAACTTTTCTGACCTATGAAAAGACAATACAAAGCCTTATTCTGCAGCTAGCAAAGCAGCAGCTCATTCTCAAGTTAAGAAACTATACCCGTAGCAGAAGTAATAATAATGAAGAGATGCCATCTGTTAAGGAAGACAAGTCACGACGGTCTCAATCTTTGAGAAAAAGATCGGTGACTTCATTGGAGAGCTCAGAAGGTGTGATTTTGACGCCACCGAATGAAGGTCACATGAAATCATCGAACAATGTAGAGCCAAGGTGGTTTCTGAGGAAGAATACAGGTATAGGACCTGGTGCTGGAAGTGTTGCTGCCAAAATGAAAGCTTCAATGGTGTCTGAAGCTGTGAGCAAGGACGAAGAGTATGATAAACCAGTATCCGAACCTGATGTTAAAGATGATGGCTTGGAAGAGCTTGACACCACAGAAACCGAAGATCAAATTGTTGCAGACAAGGTTGAGTCAAGAATGAGCCCTGAATCTGAGATATTGATAAATTCTGAATCAGAAAATGGCAACACCTCACAGTCTTTTTCGCAAGTAGATCATACTTTGGTTGCTGAATTGCCTGCTACTGTGACTTCCCCATTTCCAGTGCAAGATTCACCTGGTGAGAGCCCAGTGTCATGGAATTCTCACACCAATTACCCATTCTCTTATAATCATGAGGCTTCTGATTTTGAATCTCCCATGAGGAGCCCTGCATCTTGGAATCTACAGCCAACAGAAGCCGATGCAGCTCGAATGAGGAAGAAATGGGGGATTGCTCAAAAATCTAGTCCCATTGCCAACTCTTCTGGCATACAATCTCGCAAGGATATGGCCAAAGGATTCAAACGGTTGCTGAATTTTGGAAGGAAAAGTCGTCACACTGATAATTTGTCTGATTATATCTCTGCTACAACTTCCGAGGGAGACGATGACACTAAAGATGGAACAGATCTTGCTAATCGGTCATCAGAAGATCTGAGGAAGTCAAGAATGGGATACTCACATGGTTTCAACGAGAGCGATTTTTATGGTGATGAAGGTCGGCCTTCTTTTCCTTAACTCCTTCAATGCAACAATTTCCTTGACTTTTTATGTGGTTCACGCATCTTAAAAGGCTACGAGACACGTATTTTGCACAAGTGACCAAGTTGTTCACGCATCCTTATAATCTACGAGACATATTTTCACATGTGACAATTTACGAGACATATATTTCACATGTGACAATTTACGAGACATATATTTTCACATGTGACGAACTTGTTCACACATCTTAACATGCTAGAGACATATATTTTCACATGTGACAATTTACGAGACATATATTTTCACATGTGACAAATTACGAGACACGTATTTTCACATGAAACCAGGTGCTTCACGCAACTTAAAAGCACAACTTAGAAAAGCTACGAAATATATATTTTCACATGTAACCAAGTGATTCAAGTATCTTAAAAATACGCAAACTAATTAAGTCGCCTATAACAATCAAGACCTAATTTGTAATCTATGCTTCACATGTCACATATTTACAATTTAAACAATGACAATA